>VZTZ01014059.1:94159-111007 GCA_013400955.1 Drymodes brunneopygia
CAGAAGAAACTGGCTAGACACAGCTGCCCTTTTCTGCTTAAGGGATCAGTCAGCAGGAGGCCGTGGTGGGGACTGTGCACAGACAATGTACAAAGTCCTACCATGATAGGCCAGTTCTGAGCATCCAGCCTGTGCACTCAAATCCCACTGGCTCAAAGTCATATATCAAGTGATCTTCTAGTGGGAACTGATGCTGTGCTTAGCTGGCATGTGCAGTGCTTGATTAAGCTGAGATCAGTGGCGCTATTGCTGCTTTGAGTAAAATCTATTTCATGAGCCCTATTTGTGCAAAAGCATGGAGACCTTGAAACTTTCTTGTTCTGATGACAAGAAGCCAATTCTTAGGTGGGGAACCTTGGAGCAATATTGCCAAATCCCACTACCAAATCTCAACAGGTAGTTTTCTTCCCACTGGAAACTTGTCTTCAAAGAGCTGAGATTCTAGAATTACTGAATGAATGCCTTCAAGACATGGACTACAAAATTCCTCATCAGAAGAAATATCTGACTAGGGAGTATAGCTATTGTCCCTCTGAGACACTAAACCTCAGCAGAAGGCTGAGTAAATAAGGAATTAGTTATGACCAGGGACAGTAAGGCAGTGAAACTGCATAGCAGGAGAGGAGTTGCTACCTCATTAGTTTCAGTGCTACATGTGGGCTGTAGGTAATCAGATTGTCCCAGATAAAGTCATGGGCTTAATCACTGAGATTTTCTGTAATGAGAATTAGTACAGAGGTTCATAACCTGGGTATTTGGGGAGGCAAAAGAGGAGGTAGAAAGTGCTTCTGGGGAGCTGTACTCTAGGTCACTCTAGCACTATTTGCAATTGCAGACAGTGTGGCAGTAGATGAACCTCAGGATGTGTTTTGTCTGGGAGTGATAAGGCTTGCCCAGCATGGAAAGGTTGTGATGGATCGAATTTTCTCCAGCAGTGTGGAGATGGTAACAATTTGCAGAAGAGAAAATTTTGCGTCTTTTATGTTTCTGCTTTCTTTCTCTCCCTTTTTATGTGCTCATGTATTGTTTTAAAGGAAGACAGAAGTATCAGTATGAGCTACTTCAATATTTTTCTTTTCATCCAAAGGGATGATACTGGTTTTTACCAATTAAAGGCACCTAAAATGGAATAATTATCAATGCATATTTCCATGCAAAGTGAAAGGGGAATATTGTTAAAATGAAATAATAATATTTTACAGTTCACAGATTTCTATTTTTTAAAGGTTAAGATATTCAAAAAGATATTACAGTTGAATCTAAAACAGAAATTGTTTGAAACAGGTTTCTAATGTATTTAACTATTTGATGTGGTAGCAGAATTCTTCTTCAACTCTAATTCCTCTTACAGGAGATCTAAAGGCAAATAACAGTTTGGTCAATTTCTGTGTTTTGAGAATTCGGAGGTCCAATATACATTGTAGTCATGCCTCTACAGGTTTTGATTTTAGTGGGCCAATTTAGTGGGCTGCAGTTCCTAAACAAATCCATTCTAGAGAGGACTCATTTTATGTTCAGCAGACATCAGAGGCATGCTGTGGTCTTGGCTTAAGCCTCAAACTGTTGTGTAAAGTGAAAACTATGCCTTTGGCAGTGTTTGGACAAGGGTGGCTTGTATAGCCATAGATCTATTGAGGTCTCCAGAGGTCACCTAATCCAGCCTCCTTTGACAATGCCTACAGTAAAATAATCCAGCAAACAACAAAACAAAAGCTGTTTCCTTTATTCAAATTGTAGTTTCCCATCACATCTCATGACTGTTGCCTCTCTTCCTTCCAAAATGTATCTCTGAGTTTTGCTCCATCCTCTCTGAACCTTCCCACTAGGTAGCTATAGACAGAGATACGACCTCCCTCGAGCCTTCTTTTTTAAGAATGAATAAACACAGCACCCTCAGGCTCTCCTCACTTGTCACATGTTTTTGGACTTGATGTACCATGTGAAAATCTTTGGAGAACAGTTCTCATAAATGCCACAGAGAAGGGAATAATCACTTCCTTGACTTGTTCTCAGAGCCCAGGATACAATTGTCATAATGGTTGTGAGGGCACAGTGCTGACTCGTGTTTAGTTTTTGTTTTCCAGGACCTCCAGGTCATTTCAGCCTGTACTGTTTATTATATTCCAGATGCAATATTTTGCCTTTATTGAGCTTCATGAGGTTCCTGTCAGCCCACTTCGCCAGTCTGCCCAGGTTGCTCTGAATAGTAGCCCTGCCCTCCAGCATATTGTCTGCTCCCTCTCAGTTTGGTGTTATCAGCAACACTTCTGAGAGTGCACTCTCTTCCATCATCAGGGGCTAAGGCATATGAAATGCTTAATCTGCCTTGATCTCGTTGGATCCTGACCTAGCATGGACTAGTACAGGCTAGGTAATGTGACCATGTTCCTCAGAGGCACCACATATATTACTTTAAATACGGTCATAATTTAACAAGGCTGTATGGTTTCCTTTCAGCTTGGACAGAGATTCACTCGTATCCTATCCTGTGCATACATAGCCCCTGGTCCACAGCAGTAATGACAGAAACACTTCCACTGCCCCAAACCACAAAATAACTCTGAATTTGGTGAGACATCCTTAGGAGAAATGAACCAATTCCCTTCTGGGGGACACCTCACCTGCTTTCCTCACTGGTTAGGACATTTCTTATTAGGCAAGTATGACAGATTTATCCTACAGAAGCCTACATACTGTAATGGAGAATTAGCTCTTATTTGTACAGAACTTATTTTTATTGAATCTTGCTAAGTCTCAATGATGTTTGTTCACAGGAAGTTTCATCTAGGAGTGTGATTTCATTTTATTATTTCCAGTTGTGCTATTATGTATTTTAACAACTGTAGGCTTTTTTGTACAGTAAGAAAAAAGTTAGAGCCTTCTTGAACAATACAGTACTTTGTAAGCTGCCTCCAGGGAGCTGCTGCACCGAAGGAATTCATTGTACTTTTGTGATTTGTCACAAGACAAAAATCATAAAGCTTCTTGACAATGCTTGTAAATTATCAAAGCAAGAATGTCTGATCCATTCTGTGTATGAGGGCTGCAGTGGTCCCATGGGTGTTGTACTCAATGTCAAAGAAACAGACTGGGATATTGACTGTGTCCTAGAAGGTATTGAAAACATTGCCCATGTGAGGCCAGCTCTCTAATAACTACCAACTTTAATTGCTGACATAGCAATCTCTTGGTTTAGTTAAGTAGGGGCTTAAAAGACAACTTCAAAGCAAAGAGTAGTTAACAATCATTAGGCAACTGCAGGGAAGCAACTTTTGCTTCAAGTGGGAGCAGCAAACATGCAGAAAGGTTTTATACAAGCCAGAAAAACCTGATGTTTTATTGAAAAGATGAAAGACTTCTTTTTCCCTAATCTAAAATAGTGGCATGACCCCCATCTCTCTGAATTTCCAGCCAACATTTGATATGATGCCCTTCAGGAATTACTCTTATCAGGGAGATTACGCCCAGAGCTGTACAGTTGAAAAGAACTGTTTCTAGGGACGTACTGCCTGGAGGGAAGTTATCATTAAAGCTCTGTAACAATAGACTTTTTTTCTTTTTTTAACTCCTTGAAATATTTAAAAACGATACTCATGTTCTGCATACTAACCTTTGATATAGTCCTTTCTCAAATGAAGTAAGTATTGCAGACTTAACTCATTTACTGCAGAGTAGGGAAGCATAGGATATCAAAATTTTATTTTGTAAATTTTTGTCTCTTATCCAGAACTTAATTCCAGATAGTGTCTGAGCATTGGTCCCATCTTACTTCAGGCTCTCCAAGTGGCTAAAACCAAAGATGTTGTAGGGAGTGACTGTTCCATGCAGTAGAAGACAGGAAGACTTGTATCTGTATTACACTCTCAGGGTTATGAACTCAAACTTTTCATGTTTGTATTGATATGAATTGTATTCATACTGCACTCATACATACGTATGTACACACATGAAATGCATATGTATATTCAATTACATTTGTAAGTGATAAGAATTATGAAATAACACTTTAACTCTGCATAACGGAGTCCTCATCTGTAACTGGAACTACTCCAATACAAGTACAGACTCCTGGGAGGTCTCTAGGTTTTTTCTTTCTTTTTCAAGATCTGGTTACCACTTAGCCTGGCAATAACTTCTGCTGGTTTTGCTGAACTCAAGGTTCTTTATGGTAAGTGTTGCACAACNCGGTTACCACTTAGTTGTCCATTCCTGGCAATAACTTCTTTTTCAATAACTGGTTTTGCTGAACTCAAGGCTCTTTATGGTAAGTGTTGCACAACACTGGAAAAGACAGGCCTTGGGGTTAAGCTTCTAGTTAAAGTTCTTGAACTATAAACTACCCTTGTGCAATAAGTTGTCCTGTGGATCAAGGAGCACAATTCAGGGCTTAGGAGAGCAATAAGCAATAGTTCTTGTCATCATGTTTCAATTCCGTGTTGCTACTGTAGGACTTCTGAATCTTACCCCATGTTCACACATATTTAATTACTGCCAACCTAACATTAATCTTCTATTCTTGAGTTTCTGGGGTTTTTTTTCTACATGTCTGAAATGTCCATGGTCTATCTGTAAAGACTGTCCTTCTTTAAACTCTAATAATGATCATGTTATCTGAGTGCCAAAAGTGATTAAAGCATATATGCTTTTAGGACTTAAGAGGATTGGGTTGAAATATTTGGATGTAACATATGTTAAAACCTAAAACTTTAAAGTAGTTGTAGCTGTCAGTCAGACGTGAGGAATACAACATATGTGTTTACATGAATCACAAGGCACTGGCTTTGAAACAACTTTGCAGTTATAACAAAACAAACAACAAAAATAAGAGAGGACAACTTGTGTTCCTTTGTGTGAAAGACAAACACAAGCTTGCAAAGTGATTGTTGTCAGTTTGGCCACAGTCCATATTTTAGGAAGTAGAATACTTCTGAAAGAGCAAAAATTCAAGCTTAGCTACAGAGACAGCTCATCATATGGGTAAACATGCATGTGCTGTCTATCTCCTGAGATAAACTGTCTCTTCAGCTTTCTCTCAGCTGTACTCATTTGCCATCAGTAGAGAGCTGATGTTGCTGTAGGAAAAGATGGTAGAACCTGACAGAATAATATATATGTTTTATAGCATCAGAATGCTTTGATGCATTGTAACATCTGGAACAAGTATAAAGGGATTTCTGTTACTCTAATCAAATCCTCTCAGAATGATAACATTAGGGATGTACATACTGGTACATCAAAGGCCTCATTCATCATTTATCAGGAAACAGAAGGGAAAACCCAATTTTTATGTAAATGCAGAAAAAGTGTTAATAAAAAGTGCTTAGTGAAAGTCTCAGTATTGCTATGGGGTATAATAACTAGCTTGACTTTTTTTATTTCACTGTTTGCAATGTATTATTTGGGCTATTCTAACAAGTATTAGGTGTTAAAATCTGATTAACACTAGCTGGACAAATAGAATTTTTGTTCTGATATGGAATGAAAATAAGAGGTATCACAGGCATACAGTAAAACAGGAGAATATATGGGGATTGTTAAGTGTATAAGGCAGAACTGCTGAAGACTAATCATATATTTCAATTTGCAAGTCAGGATAGAGTAAGGACAAGAGATGTTCAGAATAGTAGTTCTTTGAATCTAAATCATGGAAGACTTGTGCTATGCATCAGGCAAAACCAGAATGTGATCTTGAATCTCTAATCAACGTGTTGCTGGCTATTGGGATGTATTTTTTCCCTCAAATTTTAAATGGTTTCACTGTTATTTCAGAACAGAACAAATTTTTGTTTTCTTACTAGTCTCCATATTTCTAGTAATTTTTTTTCGACTGGTGACTTCAACAGTGCATTTTGACTCACCATGTCAGGTAGAACATTCTGATTCTGTTAGTGCTCAGAAAGCATGCACTTAGCCTCTTCAGACAACTCATCAAGGGACAGTGATAACCTTTGAATATGGGGACACAGAATCTAATGCTATTCAGGTAGATGAAAAGCTAGCTATCATCCAACCTCTGTTTCAACATGGATGTTAAAAGGGCCTGATTTTGCTGTCACTGTTCCAGAAAAGAGATGAAGAACTGATTTCATATAATGGATTCTATTTATGGTAATATAACAGAAATTCCTAAACTGCAAAAAAGCCAGACAGTGGAATCTTCCCTCACTAGACACAGCACTCAACTGCTGTGAAAGAAAGCTGTCAGTACTGTCTCTGATTTTTCCAATTTTACTTTCAAATTTTTTACATACCACCTGCTTATGGATCCTTTATCCCCTTTGGCACAGAAGATGATATTCAAGTAAGATATTTTTCTTTATCATATTCAAAGATGATATTTATGGTCTAACACTCCGACTGAAGCTCCGAGTACCTTTTGTATGACGGTTACTGAGAGAGCCTGGAGTAATTCTGATGGCATTTGCAGCCAGAGCTCAGTGAGGGACAGAATGGTTAATTCTCAGGAAGCTGCTGTTGCTGTCTGTCCCTGTCTAGAGAGAAAAAAAGAAGTGTTTTAAACTTCTTATGAAAAATCGACAAAATATTACTTCTGAAAGCATTTTAGGAAAAAATAGTTTAAATAAAAATTTTGAAAATGTGTGCCTTTTAAAACCATTTAACTAAT
The DNA here is from genome assembly GCA_013400955.1 of Drymodes brunneopygia. Lineage (NCBI taxonomy): Eukaryota > Metazoa > Chordata > Aves > Passeriformes > Petroicidae > Drymodes > Drymodes brunneopygia. Next base: position 100,785 of record VZTZ01014059.1, read on the forward strand.
GATATAGTCATCCTATAGTCAGGGCACACAGACACTGGTTTTAGTAGTTGCACTGTGTAGCAATATTCTTTCTGTTTTTTATAGTTTCATTTGAGTCCTGCTAGAATAATTATGTGTAGTATAACATGAACTATAAAAATGCTGGTATCAGACAAATATTAATTTTGGAAAAAAGGTATCATCTCAGAATCTTCATAAAACAAGAGCACTTCATTAAACCCCCTAATTTAATTGTCTCAAAATAACAGTTCCAAAACTGCTTTGATGATCTCTTACTTAACACTTTTTTTGACTTCACCTTGATTCATAAAAATAGACCCAATGCAAAAATCTTTGCTTCTAATAAATAGTACCCAATGGTTTCAAAGAACCTGTGGTGTTTTGTAGCCTTCATTTTCAAAAAGTTTTCTGTTGCTTTCTGTTGAAATCCAAAGCTCCGTTTATCACAGGACTTTTACACCAGATCAAAATTTTGTAAAAAGCATGCTTCAAATTTACGGTCTTTTGATTTAGCCAATAGAATCAATAAACCTTTTTGTCAGACTCCTTAGAATAAGATACTGACTCTAAGAAATCATCTGGTGCTTTCACTGAACCTCTTCTGAAAACTCTGAATACTTGTTTCCTGCTGCTATCTAAAGCACTCTTACTTAAAACCTCTTATATACAAAGACTTGGAATGAAATGACCTTGTAGAAAACAGACTTTTGTGTAGAATAAAAAGAGTACAAAGTTGAGCAGTTGGAAGGTGTTGAATAATTGGAAATCTTCACCTATTTACTGCATTTCTTCATTGCCATTCTTGAAGTTCTGTAGACAAATAATTGGGTTTGAACAGCTGGCCCACGAAGACAAAAGACCAAAGACTTGGATCTAAAATTCCTGTTAAAGATTTTAGCTAACAATTCCTAGAAAGGACCATCAATGCTGCATTTCAATTACCATTTATTTTACTTGTACCTTACTGCAGGTGCTTCAGTCCTCTATGCCTCATGCATCCTGTTTGGAACCCGTGAGTAATCAGTCTGGCAGCCAGTGCTGCTCCTGTGGGGCCCTGTTTTGGCACTGAGCACATTCAAAGAGACTGTAAGTAGGCACTGTGCAGTTTAAAGGTATTAGCTGTCAGTTGTTGTCTAACAATGGGTTGTTTCTCAATCTGATAAATGAGTAAATATCCTTGCAGTATCTTTGCAGGCTTTCAAGTCATTCTTGAGGTTTTCGAACATCCACTGTACTGCAACATTACTACTGAAGAGCTACAACTCTGTTGAGCTGAGGATAAATTGGTCTCCTTGTGTCATTCAGTCCTACTGTCATCAGTTTTATGCTTATTCTGGGAAGTGCTGCCTCCACTGACTCTTTTTATGGAGCAAAGCAATGCATTGCTGTGGCAAGTTGATAGATTTGACTTGGCACAATCTGGATTGTGTCAGCTATTCCAATCCCTGTCACAAGGGTTGATGACTTCTGTGTTCTGCCTTACTTACACTGCATCACTTTTTCCCCACACTGAATTGTCTTCTAGCACACTGAATGATCTGATTCACAGTGTGGTTTAGCTTTCATCATTAGTTTTGGAGCTGATCTAGTCTCTTTCAACAGCTGACATAACTCCTTGGTTAAAATTTCTGCCATACTAGGTTTTCTTGCTATTCATCATGTTTTGCCTGAACTCACTTCATCAGAGAGACTGACCACTAGGGACCACCAAAGGGAACCCCAGGACAGAAAAATGCATTTGTAAAGGGGAGGGAAAATATGTTAATGATTTCAGGAAATTGATTATCATATGTATGTTTATTCTGGGACAATCAATGAATATGTATGTACAGTACAGTATATAAACAGGAACTGTTCTGTACTCATCATGCACAATATTTTGGAAGAGATATCCCCTCGTGCATCTGGCCAAATAAAGAATGCTTAGTTCTTAATCCTACATTGGTGTTACGGAGTTTCTTTGATTTTTACTGAAGTTTTGGTTTCATATAGGTTTTCTTCTCTGTAGGCATACTGCTCAGCATTACACATCTTCTTCCATCTTAGCAGAATGCTTTTTCTTTTCCTTTAGCTATGCACAAAGTTCCCATTTTGTCTCTCACCAGAATCCTATCTGTGCCTTCAGACCCATTTTCTGTTCTTGCTCTTTTGTTGTTCTTTTCCTCTCCAAGTTCCCCATTCACTCTTTTACATAGAACAGGCAAATTAGCTGCAACCCTTCACAAATATCATGGCAGAGAAGCTCTTACCATTGTCATTGATTGACGCTCATATTACGACAGACCTGTATTTTGTCTATTCATTCCTTCTGTTTCCTGATGTGGGGCTAGCCTTAATCATATCAGTTGCTCAGGTGCTAGAATCTGGCCAGACTTTGCCCTTTTCCTATTCCAACTTGAATATAGCACTGGTTAACCAATTTCTTGGAAGAAAAATATCACTGAGCTACTGTCTCTCTGTTGCACTTTAAAAAGTGCAAAATGTAATTGGTAGATCTGAGGACTTGTTAGGCATGTTAGGAAAAGATAATGTATTTCTGAGAGGCTTGGAGATTTCTGATGTTTTATACTCCTACAGTATTTAAATTATAGATTCATTTCAAAAGATTTACCTGATTTATGTTTTCAAAGCATTTGTTCCTTCTAAAAGCCATATGAGACTGTAACAATTTTGGAATTTTTTATACAGTTTGTGGTTATGTTGTAGGAAACTTTAATGCTTTTCTCTTAAACAGGCACAGAGGGAAATGCAAAAATCTGACAAATAATAAGTTCGGAAGAGCTTTGGCTCATGAAGACATAATTGATTCTTATGAGATTGTAATATTTCTTCATTGAAACTTCTCAGTTCACATGAGAAAAGATCAGTCCAAAAATGTGTCCATCTAGGCTGTGATGATGTCCTGCAAACAATATAATTTAAAATACAATAATTCATATGTTTTTCTTACTGGCTGAATTGGAAAGTTTTAGCCATGAATTATGCTTCTTTAGCACTTTGAATAATATATTAAGCAGTACCATCTTTCTTCATACTATTTAAAAAATGCTGTTTTGCTGTTTTGCCAGTGTGCAATGTCCTTTTCAGATGACCTTTTTAATAGAACATGTTGAGTCCTCTGAAAAGTCCAATTTAATTTGAAGACTTGTCTGTGCACATTGAACATATTGCCATTTTTTCCTGGAGGAAAAGTACCTTGTCTTTTGTTAATTTATGCCCTATGTCGCAAGGAGGTACAGACCTTTTTAATAAATCCATCTATGATATTAAGAATATGCACAAGTCTCTGTAAGATCATGTTTCAAATCAAGGCTAAATCTATCTCTACAACCCTTGCTGAAAGTGAATAGCTTTGAAAGAAGCAGGGTCAGGAAAAGTAGCAGTATTTATTCTGTAAGAGGAAGAAGTTAATTAATATTTGATAATACTGAACAATTAGGCTGAAAAATTTATGCCTTTTACAAGAAAATAATTGTAAGGGTAGAGATATGCACTGTGATGAATGTGATATTATTATTTGTTTTATGTATTCTAAAACAGGTATAAACTTTGTATTGGAAAAAAATATTTACTATATTAACATTAGTCTATAAGACTCTTACTCAAAAACCAAACCCAAACACAATCAGTGCAGTGCATTCATCACTGGCGCCATGAATAAATCCTAATTAGATGCACTTTCATGACTGTATAGCATGTTCGGTTTTTTCCTGCGCAAATTTGTGGAAGAAAGGTTACTATGGTGACAGAACACTCATTTGAATGATTTTGTCGCAATTGCTGAGCATTTTTAATCCTGGCTTCTTCAGCATACCTTTGAATTCCAAACTAAAATTTTGAAGCCATGAGAAATGTTTTAAATCCTGCTGCAAGGAAATGATGATCAAAATGTAAGAAGTCCCTCAAACAAATAAGCAAAGAGAGATGAGAAAAAAAAAGAAGGGAAAATGCGGTTAAACTTCGTGCAGTAGCTAACTCACTCTGTAGAAACTGTTTTCTTAAAGTAAAATGACAGTAACAGGTATTTCCCTCCCCAAACTAGTTTTGCAAAAGTTCACAATACATGATCTGTTTCTAAGAAATTTGGCCCTCCTTACAATTGTGTCATGAGGTTTCTTCAGCAATTTTGTAAGACTGTTGCTATAGAGCTGCAAGAATCCCAGCTCAATGCAAAATGAACATGTCATACATTTACCAGCTGTTCATGGCATAGGAGTATTATAATACTTGTGACTAGAATAAATCTGAATTCTCAAACCCCTCCCTACATATTTGAAGACAGACTTTGCCTTTCAGTTTTGTTAACTGGTGCTGAAAGAAGCAAGGTCAAGTGTCCACCTTAGTGCTCAGAGCCTGGGTTTCCAGGTTCTGGAAGGAAATCTGCTACATGGATTAGATTAAAATGATTTTCAGGCTCTTCAGCCTAGAATTTCAAGCCAATGTGCAAATTCCCAAGACATTCTATACCTACTCTCCAGTTGTGTGCTACTAAAGAATGTAGTACTCTACTGGTGCTAGAACCTCAGATAAATAGCTCAGAGCTAGTCTGTGCCTGTGTACATGAAGTTCAAGCACTGCAGTGTTTCTAATATGGACAGAATCTTGGTTTGAACCAAATTCTGAAGAACTGATGCTTTAGAAAACCCCATAGATCTAGGTGTTTCCCTGGGAGAGAGCTATTTCTAGCTTCTGTGGGCTGGAGATGCTCAGGCCAGTTTGGGATATTAGTGTCACCAAATATTTTTTATTGTTCAATTGCACATGCTGCAGTTCCATCCTGTTTGGTCATAAGTCCTTCTCACCTTCCACCTTACTCTGAGAAGTTTTGACCATATTGGGCCAATGCTTAAATTTAAGTCACTGAAAGAAACTGGTCAATTTCTCTCTGTTAGGTGGAGGAAGGAAAGGGTTAAAAATAAACTGTAGTTTCTGTATATTCTCAAAGCAGTTTCTATGTACTTGGATCCGATGCCTAGCCTTCTTGGAGGGGTGTGAGATGAAGGAGAGTTGCTATTCTCACATCAGCTGGAGCAGCTGGAACCGGGTTAGAAGTTACTGTTCTTGCAAAATTGCTGAATCAACTGGTCATGAAAATGGTACCAAACCTTTTTTTGTCTGTGAAGTGTGTTAGCATAGCAGGCTTGAATTGAAGGGTCTTCATCTTTTTTTTCAAATGGAAGTATTTAAAAATGGAATTCTATTTAAAAGGAAATAAATGTTGGTTCATTTTGAATTAAATAATGATTTCATAAGCACATCTGATGGAGGAAAGTAACAATCATATGGAGGTACGCAACTAACCTCTTGTATCTCTTCATGCTCTCCATGGAGTGCACATCTGTCTACACCTTCAGAACTGTCCTCATGATTTGCAGTCACAGTCTATGCCAGGGCTTCTAATATCTTTGTATTTTGTAGAATTACTCATGAGTAATGAGTTTGAAGTTGCATGACTGGGAACACTGTTTGAACCTAGGATATCTTCTGGAGGCCTCAAATGCCACACTTTCAAAATACTAGGAAAGTCTAATTAGAATTTCATTACCATGTCTGGAGCAACACAGAAGTGAAGCTCCAGCCTGCAATTTGGTAAGTCTTAATTTTAGAGACACCTCCCCAAGAATAAAGCATCTTGGCTGATAAGTCTTTCCACATGACTCACAAAGATAAATATGCTTTTTATAATCATGGAGCTGAAAAACTGTGAACAGCTGAGTGCTTAAAACTGTACATTCAGCAGAGAGCTACAGACTAGGAATCTCAGAGAAGTTGCTTAAAAAGATATTGGTGGCTAAAGGAGAAAAGTGGAAGATGGAGAAAATGATTTGTCTGTGCTATTCCATTTTTTATGACTCAACAACTTTATTTCTATCTGTAGAAAAGCAGAAATAGAAATATTGCTTATGCAAGGAGAAGGTGAAAATTGCTGCATCAAAAACTAATTTGGCAGGGTTGCCTTTACTGCATGAGGTACATGGCATAGCATCACAATGTGCTCAGGAGGCCAAGGAAGGTGATCAGCCCTGTCTATGCAGCACTGGTTGTACCCTACATGGAGTGCTGGGATAAGTTCTGGGCCTCCTAGGACAAAAGAAACATGGACAAACCGGAGTCAGCCCAGGGAAGGGCCATCAGGATGAGGAAAAGAGCATGTATCATGTGAGAGGAAGCTTTGACAGGTAAAGATATGTTTCCATAACTAGAATAAAAACCTGTTTGTCACTGGGTTTTTTCTGTAGTTGTAGAATAAGATCATTATTTGGAATAATCCTCCCTCTTGCACACTCTGAACTTCTTCATTTTTGCCGATCGTGGCTCTAAGATGCATTTTATCATGCATGAATGATCAGCTGGGAGACCAGGGTAGGAGAATTAAGTTTGCAGTAGCATTTAAGAGACCTGGTTCCCTCTAACTTCGCCAAGGCAGAAGTGTCCAGTGTCATCAAGTTTGCTCTTTGATGTCAAACAGGGCTGGGAGAAAGCTGTGGTCTCTTGTCAACACATTGTTTTCAAGTGATTTTTCTAGTGAAAAATGTGTGGTTTTTCTGCATCTGTTCTCGCTACAGCAGGTCAGTCAGGCAATATGTACTAGAAAACCAGAGGAAAGGCAGAGCTCGGGGCCAAGTGCTGTCCCAATCATATCCACACTATTAAACTTACAGCACAGTTCCCAGTGAGGTTTAAGTTCAGGTGACACTCAGGTATCACAGCATGATCCCATCTCTGTTTATTTAGAAGAGAGGTACATGTCACAGAACTGCAAGGTTCCTCCTGGACTGGAGTATTTCTGAGTTTGGCTGGAGCTGGTTAGGTTTTGTAAGTCTATAAACTTACATGGTTAGGCTTTTTTTGCCCCCCTTTCCACCCCTCCTCCCCTCCCGGCTCCCACCCCACTCCAGTTCTCTTTACCAGAAAGCACAGCCATAAATATTTTCTAAATAACTTAGCAAGAAAAATCTGGGGGGCTGGGTGGGTGCAGTGTTTGCTGGGTGCAAAATTTTCTCAATTATTTATTTTTCTGCTATTAATACAATGTTGGTTATGTGAATCATTTGGCTGAGTCCTAAAGTTCTTTTGCTGCAAGCTGATATCTTAATAGTTAAAAAGGAATGCAAATTTAGTACAAATCTGTCCCAAATAATTAATTTGTTTTAACATTCATGACATTATTTTAGACTGACCGAATACTGATTTTGTAAATAAACTGGATGTGATCCAAAAGCTGCCAAAACTATGTACGTGTGGCTTTGGGAGTTAACAGTGGGGAGAAGATGCCCCACTTAATTTCAAAAATTGAATCTTGAAAAACTTGACATCAATTTTACAGCGTGGATTTATAATATGCCCTATAATTTGACCAGAGTTTGAGATTTAGTATTATTTGTATGTTTATTTTTCTTTCAGAATGTGTCAGTTAGACATTCCTGTCATTTCAGGACAGGCAGTGCAAACCTTTCTGTGGCTCACCAGACCAAAATTACGTTGACTATTATTAGGATGCAAATTGGTGCAGATACTCTGTCTAAAAATAGGAAATTATTTACTAGGTGGAATAAAGTCACTTTACTGCTCCTTTTTTAAGCTAAATTTAGTCTCTCTCTCTAGAGCAGGGATTGCAGTCCAGAACATCATTGAATTTGTGGTGAATTACTTGGCTGACCTATAGTCAGTTCTTTGTTACTCTAGTTTTTGCAGTGTTCTATGTTTTTACTTCTGTAGTAAAATTTCCCATGCATTTTCTGTAAACATAGTCCTTGTTTTTGTAACCGGCCTAAATTGTTTTGAACTTCTAAATTGTTTTCATTCCTTTCTCCTAAGGTGGAGAAAGATGATAGACTATATCATTATCCTGTAAAATTGTAGAGGTGGTAACCTCATTGACCAATCCACAATTGTCTTAAGAAAAATATAAAATAAGAAAATAAAAAAAGGCAGGCCCCCTTTTCTGGTCCTGCGTGGCAGTCCTAAACTGCTGCTAAAAAGTCTGCATGTTTCTTTCATGTCCGACAGTACGACAGTTCTTTCTTCTTAATATTGAATATCCTCAATCCAGACACTAGCTTGGGTAGATGAACGTGAGCTTTTCTTTAGTGGAAATAAAATAGCCTTTTGTTTGGCTTTGCCATTCTAGGATATATTCAAGGTTCACTTTTCAGATTTTTACAGGCCTAGCTTAGTTAAAGAACAAAACTAGAAAATGTAGGCCCTTAATTTTCTCTGTACTAGATCCTCTCCCATTTCATTAGCTGGGCTTGTGCATCTCATTTAGGGATTGCACTGTCACTAATTTTAGAGTCTTAGTCACTCTTGACAAATCCTTCAAGTTTTGGAATCAGAATATTTCAAATGTTTAAAGTCATCAAACTGCAGATAATTTTCTGGAGGTGCCATCGCTTGTCACTGTACTAGAGGATATGTAGGATAATGGGTTCAAGCGCTCAGGGCACTCAGCTTAGTGCCACTTCTGTTCAAAGCTCCTATGAATGAGATTTCCCAGGTCCCTGTTGGCAGGCAGGCAGCCTGGCTCTCTGATCTCTCTTCTTTGCTATTGCATAGGTTTTGCTCAAAGATTCCTAATGCACAGGTGGAAAATTCTGAGTCACTTTAGGAGTCTATCTGGGGAGAAAAATGAAAAATTGAATCATTTTACTTCACTTGCCAACACTATCTATTTAAATAGCTGTCAAGACAAACCAGTGTTACTCATTGTTAAAATTTTAAGATCAATTCAGGTGTCGTCAAACACCTCTATCAGATTACTGCTGGTAAGTTTTGGCTTTGCAATAACAGTTACTGTGTGATATTGTCATAATGGTTTAACATGTATTTGCCACTGTGGCTTATTGATCCTTTTTTATTAGAGGAAAGTTTAGGCAAGTGAAGGGAGGGTTATTAATGATATTTTTTGTGTTTCTCCTAAGTAGTTTGTAGGGGGAAAATCATGAACTTGTTGAGAAATCACTAATAAAGCATTTAAATGAGGCTATGAATATGTATAGCTTCCTCAAACAGTCACATGTACAAAAAAGGAGGCCCAACTTGTCACAGAATTAGTTCTGCAGGGCGGACATGTCTCAATATCTGCTTTGGAACAGTTAAACAATTTAACTTCTGGTTTGTAAAGGTGCAGGAGTCCCAAAGATGTGCATACATTTAGCTATGTCTCAGGACCAGTTCCTGAATCGAAACAGAAGGAATAATTAGCCAGCTCTATAGAACAGAGGTGAATGGTAAAATTTCTGTTCTCACTTGGCCAAAATGTTTGGAGTTTGTGATGGGAATGGTAGTTGAGTGAAAAAGTAACTAGTTCATACTATGGCAGTATTTTGTTTGTAGACTTTGGTTCTGAGGGAACAAATTATTGCTTTTAGGAGAAAAATCTATATTTTATATCCATCACTTTTTAGACCTCATTGACTTTCACTTTACTGATTGTTTATATATCTTAAAAATATAATACTGTGTTTTAAATCCCCCGGAAGATATTAGGAGAATAGTTCTCTCTCACAACTAAGGCATAAATATATTTTAGAACATGTACTTATCTCTGTTTAGTGACACAATAAAACACACATTTTGTAGGAGCTGTATTTTTATGTTAAAATCTTTGCAATAGTGCAGAATTGGAACTGGTTTGCTATTGGCTCATAAAACTACAGATTAGTGATTCTACAGCCTATTTTCTACTTTATCCATGTCGCTCTTCAGAATAGAAAACATTCTCTCTGACAGTAAAATACCAGTTAAAGCATTTTTAATTTGAAATTAAATTTTATTCTGTCCACCATGATTATATGAATAATTTTAATTTCCTTACTGAATGTAAAATGATTTTTTCCTTCTCCTTCTAATAAAAAAAATAGTGGTTAAATTCAAACAAATTTCAAACTTCTCTTTTTACTGTTATTGCCTTTAGGAAAATCAGCACTTTTAAAATTCTAAATTTAATCCTACTTTTATAAAAAATATTTGGATGGATGTCAGGAAAACATTGTCTATTTTGTGGTGAGGGCTGAATATCTGTAGTGACAGTATATGATTTTTGATATATAATATTTTTTAAAATGAAATCATACTTTAGTATTTCCCAATTTATCCATTATATACAACCAAATTATTTGATGCTTAGATTATTTACCTTTGGCATCTGATACTTCCATCAAGAAAGAATACATAGAGTTTTTTGAGAATTCAGAAAGTTAGTTATTTGCAATCTCTTTTTA
>VZTZ01014059.1:111043-186458 GCA_013400955.1 Drymodes brunneopygia
ATTGTATTTAGATTGGTAGAGCCAATAAATAATACCAAATATTACTTAGGGTTTTAATTCTGTAATTTTTTTGGGAAAAAAGAATCACATGGACTGTTTCTTGTTTTTATAGTAGTTCAATCTTATAATTCACCTTTACCTATGTAAAACAGTATTGAAAAGACAGCCATACAATACTAGAAATGGGAGTCCCCTTACCTGTGTAATCTACTCCTAGAATTGATCAGGACTTTGCATAAAAGTTAGAGGAACAGATATATCCAAACTGTTTGACAGCAAGAGGTTAGAAGTTCATTGAAATGCATCAGATGACATTGACAAAAAATGCTAATAAGGAGCAATGGCCTTAGGCCCTCCCCTATTTTGGGCTGCTTAGTACATCACAGCAGTCAGTTATACTTTGTATTAAAGCTGAAAGGTGAGATAGTATTGACACTTAGAGTCTTCTTGATTTTGGTTGTGACCAAAAATCTGTTTAAAAATGCAAAATATTGTCTTAGCTTTATTACTGATTTTATAATTCTGCACTAAGAAATTATTTATGTGGACAAATACCATGCTGTTTTTATTTCTCTATCATTAGTAAACCAATTATTTTCATTAATTTTGCTATCTTGAAGCCTCAGCAGAAATTCATGACTTACAGAAGTAGAGAAGAAATTCTCATCTTCTTCACTTGTAAGCATCTGTAAGATAACAATAGTCCTGAAATGCCACAAATGTCAACGCCTACTCACCTTATATCCTTCAACCCCCATCCACCTAATATCTTGAAATCTGAAATTCATTAAGAATGTGTTCATAAGTAAAACAACTAGAAGAAAGGTGCAATTTTGAGAAGTCTGATTCTTAGCAAGCAGCTGCAAAGTCTATGCAGGAAAGAAGATATTTTAGTCTGGTTTTAGAACTCATATAGGGATATATTAATTTTACTGAAGGGCTAGATGAAAAAGTGAGTACTCACTTCATCCAGATTGACAAGGTTGTGAGGAAAGAAAGGCACTTTCAGCATGAGGAGTATGTTAAATAAAACTGTTCAGGAGATGATTTAAAATGCTGGATGCTCAGTTTTCAGCTTCTTGCTAGTTCTCTTTTTGATTCATATATAGACACTCTTTTTGGGCCTTAGATAGAGACTTGACAAAGATGTGATTATATTGCCTCAAAAAAGGCGTGCCTTACAGCAGTAGTTTAGGCTGGGAAATAGCTCCATGTTGGAGATGCAGACAGAGTCAGAGGAAGACAAGAGGGAAGCATATTTAGCCACAAGCAGAACTTTGCACAAATGTTAGCAAAGAGCTCTTTTTTCCTCTCATGATTCAGCTTCTCTCATGCTGTGCAAGTTACAGCTGCAGAGAATGTTCCACCTAATCTCTATCTTGCTTTCTCACAGAGACCTGCTCCATCTCTGCCACAGACAGGTAGTTCCAGTCTTCACTGATTCCTTTTTGCTCTGCTCATTTGTTCTGCAGTGTTTGATGATCCAGCTTCCCCAAGTTATCTTCCTATGAAAAAACTAAGGGTTTTTTTTTCCTTAAGAAATAAAAAAAGTAAAAGAAGAAAACATTTTCCTTTGGTGCCTGAACTCCTCTAGGTTGAGGCTGTGATTTCCAAAGCTGCTACCAAGACTCTTCACTAAATCCTGTAAAAATACTTTCAGATGATGTGCTATTAGGCTGTGATTTTTTTTGGACAAAATCTTAATCTCATTTCCTGAGGTGAAGAGTTCCATGTCCTATCTTTTGTATAGAAAATTATAATTCTTTTGAACTTTGATGTTTTGTGTTGCCACTGCTTCATTGTCACAATATCCTGTTGAGCCTGGTGAAAGCTGCACTTGCCAAAGAGAGTTAACACTTCACATGATTTTTTTCTTCACTATACTGAGAGAATATTTAAGATGCAGGATTTGTATGAAATCCTTTTGCCATTTACTTTACTCAAGAAGATGGGGCAAGGACAATAAAAACCCCCAACAACCAACAAAACAAAAAACCTCAAACCACACCCTATGAAAAAACAACCTGTAGGGATTTCAGGAGGGAAGATCTAAATTATCAATATTGTACATCAGGATTGACATCTGATTCATTGCTCAATATTTCTTTAGCTAAGGGCTTGAATAGACACAGAATCCTTGCTATACAACACTAGAATTGAACTCACAAATCTTCTCAGAAAGAGAAGAGAAAGTGTTTGCACTTTCAAAAAAATCAATATCATGTTAAGTCCCATATCTTTTGAGAAAAGCATCCTTCTACATGTATCTAACTTTGGATCATAACTTCATAACAGCCACAATTCTAGGATTACTAACAATTGTACTTAAACCTTAATCTTCAATATTTTTTCATTTACGTTTTTGTGTGTCCTGCTGGATTTGCATTAAGGATTGACACAATTAGTATCACTTTTTCTTGTTGCAAGTTTGCATCCTATTTTAATGCATGAAAGTTAATATGGGCTTTCTTTTGCTTAGTCTGAGTAATGCACGAATCCCTGTACTTCAGACCTTTCAAGACCATTTTTCTTAAATATGTAGTCCTCTTAATTTTTATAATACAGTAGTAGAGACAAAGTAAACATTGTTGATTTAACTTGATGAATTTACTTTGACGCTTTCCTGACAGTTCATAAGACTTCCACAATACATGAATTTAAAAAAATTTAATAATTCTATGGCAGTGATCAATTTGCTACTTGGTGGTTACAGTCAAGGTCAGCAAATTCTTGCCAAAAACATAGACAGAAACTGCAGGGAACTACCTCCTTTGGAGACAAGATGATTTTGTTGTATGTACCTGGAAAGTTTGGTATAACACAGGTTATTACTCACATCCAACTGAAGTGAAACTGAATATTAAACCAGACAGAAGAAAGCATCAAAATGTATATGTTGGCTTTGAACCAAGTGTGAGTCTCTAGAGCCTTCTTTTACCTCATGTCCCTTGTTGATGGTTTGATAGGTTCTCTCTTACCACCACTGGTCAGCAGTGTAGTTCTGTCCTTATTGCTCCTCTCTTGCCTGTTTAGTGACAGGAATTATTGTGTTCTGTAGCTTGGTGGAAGACAAGAAGAAAAATGGATATATTAGCAGGTGTGTAGAGTTGAGATTGGGAGGGAACAACATGCCTTCTTTGTCTTAAAAACCCAGCAGATGGGAAGGTGTTTATTATTGTTCACTGTAGTGGCCAGTCTGTTATTAAAATGAGTAATTAAAGTGGTTATCCAAATGCAGTATGTCACAAAGTGTTTGCACCTCACAGTGAGGATGATAGGGCACACAGTGTTCTCTGTGTGAGCATTGTAACAGTTACAGGCAGTAAAGTCTAACAATTTCAGACTTTAAAAAATCTGGTTTGAGGGGTCTTTCCATAGAAAAACTTTTCTCGTGTTTGCTGCTCTTTCAAAACTGGGGAGGCAGGTTTTTAACCTTACGCATATTAGAAACAAGAAATTGAATATTTAAAAAAATTTAATCCTTTTTATTCAAGGCTAATAGCAAGAGTTTTTAAAGCTTTGTCCGTATTTCCATGTTCTGACCCTGCATAGAACCTCCACTTTCATATTTTCCTATGCAATTCTTTGCAGGGACAGGTAATGACAAAAATTGTATCCACAGTACAATGCAGGCTTTATTTCACTGTCTATAATACTGATTGATGTAGGTGACGAACAGTTCCATGACCTCTAAAGAAATAAAACTTGAGTTTACACAATTTGGAATGAAGAAAAATGGGCAGTAGGAGCCTCAGAGATTGTTTGAATCATGCACAAAGAGGGAGCAGTTGCACACACTCATGGACAAATGGATGTGTAAGAAGCCCTGGCAGAACTCATTTAGGGTGATGCACAAAACTGAGCAGTTAAGTGACAAAAAGTGAAGCCAACACTCTGATTCCTGGCTCTGAGTGATGACTGTTTCAGAAATAAACTGTGAAAACATTGTGGACAAAGAAAGGAGCAATCAAAAGTTTCAAATTGCAATGGACAAAAGAAGACAACTCAAACTAACTTTAGCAATTCTGAGTATTGTTGCTAATAAAACAAATGTCCAAGGGCAGGATATTTTTGTTAATAATGAATCCTAAAGTGTGAGATTGTACTTGGTGGTTTCTTCTAAGTTTATTGCAAAATATGGCTCTAGGTATATCAATATGCCTCTGTATTTTAAAGTTCAATGGTTGTTAGGAAAGGGACAAAATCAAAAGTGTGATGGAAGGGCTGTAGAATTGTTACTGTCTAAACCTATACTTTTTAAATTACAAAGGCACCTTACAGCATTTGTCTACTGATAAGGTTTTGCTCAATAACCACAAATCAGTGGGGCAATCATAGCAACTGCAGAGATTAGCCATCAAAGTTTGTCAAGATGATTAAGTTCTTTTAAGTACCTAGAGAAGATGGCTTTATGTAACTCAGATAAGGTAAGGAAAACACATAATTCTTTTGCTTTACATATCTGGTAGTATTTTCAAGACCAGTTTTCACTCAGTCACAACAAGTGACCGTTTCCAAGGCCTTAGAAAAACATAATTTCATTTACAAAGTACCTCTGCTGTTTAGAGTTCATGAACTTCAAACTACCTAACTTCTTACAACATGAGGGACATACTTTGTGGAGAAGGAAGCAAAATTCAGACATAACTTGACTTTCAAGAGAATTCTATTCTCTTGCACAGCATTTTCATAACTGAGATACAGAGAGGTTAGGGAACTGGTGTAGAATGTGTAAACAAGTGGCAGAAAATTCATGCTGAGAGTAGCTATCTGTTGTTCACAAACTGAAAAGAGGAGCAAAGCGAAGTTTCTTGAGTTAAACATTATTTTTTATTTTCCTTAAGGATTTGGACAGCAGAATAGAGAATGCCCTTATTAAATTTTCAGACAAAAAAACCAAAACAAAACCGAGGGCAGGAAAACTACAAGCACTTGGGAAGATTAGAATGTGAAACGGTGATTGATTGGAGTGATAGGATGAATCAGACACAATGTAAATCAATCAGAGAAGGGGAAAATTCCCACACATGATTATAATAAACTATGTATATACAAATGAAAAATGCTAGAAAAACTGAAGTTCTAAAGAAGAGGACGTACAACTTTTGGAAGATCAACAGCTAAGCAAGAGACAACAGTGGCTTGGTGCCCTACCTTGTGTTAAAAGGTAAAAGGTTTAAACTGAACCAAGGAAAGTGCTTGCTATACTGTAGAAAATGGTTTTGGAAACACTAAGGTGACTTCACACTAGTCAAGTCCCCAAACAGGATGATTGTCACTGTAGATTTTTTGGTATCAAGTGACAAATGAAATACAGCACTAGTTTAAATGGTCATTAACCGTTCATATTTCCAGTGGTTCTCAGTCAAGGTGCTATTTTCTTTTCAATGCTGTTCATATATTAAACATATGTTCTCCTGGACTCTATATAATGAAAAAAAGGATGGATTATGTATCAGTATATACAGCAACATATCTGGAAAAAACACTTTGTCCTTATTTCAAAGATAATTGATAAAATACTTGAATTTGACATTTCAGGTATTTCTGAAATTTCTTCATACAGAGATGAAAAACTGGGAAAGAGAAAACTGGCTCATAATGCCTCTAGGTGCTTAGCCCCATTGTTGTGGCACCTGTGGGTGCTCTATACCATTGCCTAGTGTTTCTGTATGGACCATAAAAGAGGTGGGGGAGCTATAAGGAGAGCTCCAATTAGACACATAAATAGTTTCAATGGAGTCAGAAGAGCTGGTTCACAAGAAAAGCCATTAGCAGAGCTTAGCTTTGAATTCTGGTATTACAAGTCTCAGAAAAGCCCTTAAACTATAAATTCTTTATGTTCCTATTATCAGAATGAAAGGTTCTCTTCTGCCATTATAATGCTTAAGTATTAACAACCAAAGAACTTTGGAAAAAAATCTTGGGTAGCTGGGTTACAACTGCTGACAAGAATTCCTGATATTTACAGGGATGTTTATAGTCTTACTCTAAAATGATTAATTTAGGTTAAGGGGGAGTTTTTGGCAGTTAAAGCTTGCAGAAATCCTAAACGTAAGTTTACCTTTTCACATATGGAGCACAATGTCAATTGGAGTGAAGGAATTTGCTCATTTTTTCCATGAGGATTAAGCTGGACTTTGGGAGTGGTTCTACTGTCCTTTTAGATCCATGTGTGTGAAGCTAAGTATGAGGGTAAATCATGGCCAAATTTGCCTCCTGTATTCACTGTTGTGAATGGAAAATGGAGAATGCTTGCAAAGTCCTTTTAAGATTATACTTCAAGGGTTTAAACGGTTATGAAAAAGATGCTTTATCAAGAGAATAAAACAAGCATAACAAACAGTCACATGTACCATTTTCAGGATGATTTTCTTTCAAAAGAAACCCTGTCTTTCTTGCTATTCTTTGTCCTGTCTGTTTGCTTCAGATGCAAATGATCTCATTATCAGTATAGATGGAAAGGCATTCAGAGTCAGTTTACATAAAGGCTCAATGCACTAAGTACTCGATACTTTATAGTAGCAAACAAACTTACCTAATAGGATTCTGGACAAAATATGAGTGTGAGATATATTCTACCCTTGCCCAAGATAAGAAGAGGTTAATTAGCTGCACTGGGAATAGGAAGGAAGACCAGCCTTTTCCAGCAAACACCGTCCAAGTGCTCATTTTCTAAAGGAAGGCATTATTGCATTGGCTAATTAGAAATAGGAAGCAAAAGAAGGAAGCCAGCTAAATTTTTGTTTGCACAGGAGTGGGCAGCAAAAACTCTGTAACTAATTATGGAAGAAAAAAATGTTGATCTCTAGCTGCAAAGTTTAAGTTTGTCAAGAGATGTAATTTGGACATAAAGAGTAATGACCTTGGGAAAATTAAAAAATAACATGAAATTGGGTATTAGAAAAAGTTCATTTGACCCTGGAGTAAAGACCTGAGACTGATTGAGAGGTTTTTTTCCTAATGTTTCTTTCTCATCAAACTATATTTGTATGCCAAGATCACAACCACTTTTCTTCCCTGCCTGTAACTCTTAAGGTTGAAGTATAGAGTGTTCTTCACTCAACATGGAAACATTGTGCATGCTGGCATGTGATTTAATGCAGAAACGTTTGAGGGATTTATGAACTTTCTGGGAAGCTGTAGACAAGTATTTGAATGAATGCATACTTACATATGCAGAAATCCTTGTGCTGGCCCTTTTTATTATGCTTCATTTAATAAAAGCTTGAAGACACATGTTTCAGTCTTAGCACTTTGAATAATAAGAAGCAGCAATATTAAATTTCTCTTTCCCTCACCACTCTCAGGTCATGTTACAGTCTGGTGACACTGTCAGTAGATCAAAGAATCTTGTTAAGTTTCTAAGGTAGTTTTGATGCTGGTGACTTCATTACCTACCTTTCTAATATGTCCAGAAGTTTCCTGTTGCTTAAAGGTGATGGAGTGCTCCCTATTATAAATCACCCAACTAGCCACATCTTAATGCTTCAGATGGCACTGGAGAGGAGAGAGATACAGAAACAAATGCCTTGTTAAAAGACTAATGGTTCTTTCAGTGCACCGTAGTCAGAACATGCCTCTCCTGCAGAACTGTTTTATTTTCCACACTGGCCCACACTCACAGGCTATTGAAACACCTGTGGACTGTTTGTGATCTCCTACAAGTTACATTCTACTCACTGTGCACAACCCTTGAAAACACTCTCTTTTTGACTGCAACAGACAATGTGAAAGTAAAGGAATTGAATCAGTAACATGTTTTAGAACAGGTCTGTTGCCATCTGATGTGTTAGCAGAGAAGCTTTTCTTGTCTCTTCTGACAACTGAGGACAAAAGCCTGGTGACAGAGAAGCCAACACACTACCAGCTGCCACACAGAGCTTTTCTTTCTGTGAGCAGTTGTCGTGGTTTGAAAAGCAAATTAGTGAGACGCTCAAAGTCAGAACTACAATTTAATAGGAAAATTAAAATACATGCAATTGGTACAAAAACGCTGATAGAGTCAGGATACAACCTGACACCCTGTTGGTCAGGGTGTTGGTAGCAGTCTAGGGATAGATGTGGCTTTGTTGAAGCAGTTTTTNATCCAGTTGCTGAATGAATGATTCAGTTAATGGGGCAGTTTAGCATTAGTGGCTGCCTTCTATGAAAGTACTGACATGGCAATGGGTACAGAACTAGCAGATGGCAGCTCTGGAGCAGGATTGCCCAGAAAATAGAACACTTCTTTAAAAAAACAGTGAGGTTTTGGCACATCTTTGGTACATTGAAATGAAAACGATACCTTCAAAATGTGAGCTCTAAATATCTGAGAGACTGTGTAAAAATTTGTTTGTAGTTGATGCCAGGGAATAATTATGTGGAGAGTTATGGTGGCAAGTGTCTCTTCATTGCAGTCAAGTGCTGTCCACTTAGTACAAACTAACCATTAATTTTCTCACACAGAGATAAAATGTTTTAGTGAGAAAGCAGATGAGAGTCTGGGTCTCCTGGGTTATGGGGAATTGTCCCAGACAGCAAAGTTACCAGCTGAGGTGAACAAATCTCTTACTTTTGAATAGAGCTCAAATCAGGGAGCTAACAAAACTTTAGCCGGCACTGCATTTTGAAATTTTGTAGGGACGGCAAAGAACACTGCAAACAGGTATTTTAAAAAACATTGACTATAATATATAAGGCATAAACGATAAATATAGGTGTAGTTGTGACGTATTAGCCTTACAATTTTCACCTCTGTTCTTTACAAAGGCTTTGATGCTACTAATGAGTCTCCAAATAAGGATTACCTTCCCCCTCAAAAAAAAAATCAGAGTGAACCATCCTTAGCAGCCTGAGAAGCTGGATCTGCAAGGACCACCAAGCTCTCTGTAGATTTATTTTCTGTCACAGAACTAGGTAATTTCATAGAATCTTATATCTCTTTTGGATATAAAAGGGATCTTCATTCCAATGGCAAAGCCTTTCCTGTTAGCTTCAGTGGTGCCAGGTTTTAACTGTTGTGTGTTTTTGTTGTCTTGCCAGAGGCCAGAGGAATGAGTGAGTCATCGATAGTGACTTTGGACCTGTTTACTTAATTCCATTAACTTTTGATTTTTGAGCTAAAGACTTTATTGGGTTAGTCAGTAGGTTGTAGCAGACTAATGCACCACTTTTAGTGTCTTCTGGTGTTTAACAGGCATGATGACACTTCCAAATGCAGTCTCATTACTGTCAGGCTTATTACCACCAAATATGAGCAATTTAACATCTGTTTGAATTGCAAACACTTACGGCTGTTGTGAACAGTTGTTTATAAAATGCTACTTTCTATTTCCCATGAGAAATGAATAGTTATACAGCAAAGATATGAAGGAACTCAATGTTTGAATTCTGCGGGGAATGCTCATGTTTATATCTTTATGTTGTGATCCTGCCAGCTTTCTGGTTCAAGGTCTTCAAATGAGTGAATTTTCCAACAATAGCCCAAGACTGAATGCTCATCTGTGTGAACCATTCATTAGAATATTTATGAAAAAGCAGTTCAGTATGAAGCTAACACAGAATGAGCTAGTTTAAACCTCCTATGTTCTGTATGTGTTATGTAGTATTTATTTAGCACTAATTCTGATCAGTGTTTCAAAAACAAGGCTTAGAAACCACTCCATGACTTCGTGTCATTGGGTGGAAACCTGCCTATTTATTTTATTTTTATTTTGATTTCCAGTCCCAAGGTGAGCTCACGCTGTATATTAAGTAGAACCATACAACACTTTTAATAGAATATCCTATTGTCCTGACATGAACAAGAGCTGCTACACATTTGCTTGGTTCTAACAGTAACCATGGTTCTTAGCTACACTATTCGGGATTGAGTCTGGCATGGGAAAATTAGATACAGACCTAATGCTTGTTACAGGTTTCCACTGTCAATTTACCCATCTGTTGTGGCTTTTCAAGGGGGAAATCTCCAAGGATTTGTTTGGCAACATAAACTGGAATAGAATCTGATTTTGCAGTTTTCAGTTGCAATTTTAATGGCCATTGTCCATCGCTAAACAACTAAAAATAGTATTAGAGTAGTATATTGAAATGTAAATTGTTGGAGTAGAAATAGACATTTGGACACTGGACTTCTGTATAAGTGAAGGCTACTGAATATGATTTATTTCCTTGAATTCTTTCATTTATGTTTTATTTTTCTTTGGTATTTAACATCTCAAGTAATATATTCTACTTTCCCAGACATTCAAAGCTTTTTCGTGACAATTGTACTATAGAAAAAGGTACATGCTGAAAAATCCTACCTTGAGTACACAATGCCATTGAGTCTTGAAATTGCAAATACTATGAAAACAAAATTTCTGACTTATAAAACAGTTTATTTATTAAATGCATTTCTCTGACTTCAGTATTTTGCAATGTGCTGTATGTATGTTATATCAACAACCATTCAGGGTTATAGCAACCTTTTTCTATGTAAGAATATAAAAAGGCACAAGATACAAACCACCTAATACATGCTGCAATTCAGCAGAATTTCAATGCATTCTTACCACTGAAGAAAAGAAAATAACTCTGGGTGCAAATCAAGTGCTTTTTATTTCGCCAGTATCCTTGCTGTGCTGCCTTTTGGAGTTACCTATATATTCCACCATTGAAATGGCTGAAAGGGCAGCTACAATCCAACAAGTGATTTTAGAGCAGAAGGACATGTGACAGGATACCTTGCATAAGGACCTCGTACAGAGGTGTAGAGCTGATATGTCAACCCCAGCTGAATGAAGAGTGGCAGAGGACCCATGAAGAGTCAGCCTGGAGGTCAATCCATGTAACCCAGTATTCTGTCTCTGAAAATGGCCAAAAGCAGATGTGGAGGGAAGAGTGTCAGAACAAGGTAAATATGGTTCCCAAAATTATTCCTCTAGCATTCACTTATTTGCAGCTCAAGGGCTTGTGGAGACAACTGTAGTTTCTCTTTATTTTATAGCATATCTCTTCTGTTAGCTTTGCTAATCTCTCTGGGAATCCTGTAAATGTTTACACTTTACAGCACCTTGTGGCTAGCAGTACTGTAGCTAATGTGACTGTATGAAGAACAACCCTCTTTGTTCTAGACTGCCTTCTTCATAGTTTAATTTCACATTCCCATTTCTTTTCTTGGGACAGTTAATGGCAAATCAATCCTTATACACCGTTTCTATGACACTTCTGATCTTAAAGATCTGTATCTCACTCCTCTCAGTTTTTTCTTTTACCCTCCAAGGAGTCCTATTCTACTTAGTTATTTTTGACGCAGACGCTGGTCCTTAACTTAGATTGTCCTTATGATATCCATTGAAAGTTTTCCAGATCTACTATAACCTATTTGCGATGTGTAGCTCAGGAAAATATGCCTCTTCTTTGTCTTCTTTCCCAGACTACTTAGTAGTATGTGAAACAACACAGATGCCAGCACATATCCTCAAACTCCATTCAAGTCCTTCTCCCACTGTGAAGACTAAGCATCTGTGCCCCCTTGTCCTTGTCCTTGTCCTTGTTTTTGTCCTTGGCCTTGTCCTTGTCCTTGTCCTTTCTATTCTAGGGCCATATACTTCCTGAGCTGTCTTTTTCAGAGGACTCTGTCAAAGTCAACAAGATTTCTTTTATACAAGTCTCTAGCAAAGCCTTCAAAGAACCCCAAGCAGTTTGTAAACAAGGAGTTTGTTTTCATTTCATAAAACCTTTGTCAGTCTAGGAATATGAGTTGGTTTGTTTTCTTAAGTCACCCAAACATATCCTTCATATTCTCCTGGACAGGATCACTGGGTCATTCTTAAGGAAAACTATGCTGGCAAAATTCAGAGCAGTTCACATCTTCACACTCTGGAGGCATACAAAGTAAAAAAATTCAACAATTTATAAGGATGGCACATAGCATGTTTTATTGTGTAATTTGCACTGTGTTGACTGGCCTTGTGCTCCAACACCTCCATGGTCTTGGAGACAGTAGTCAAGTAAAATCTCATATGTGGGCCTAATTTGAATAGCCTGTTTCAAGGTACAGGGTTTTTTTTCAAAAGAGACCATAATTATTATAGTGTATATTCAAATCTATCATGGTATGATAGTGTATCACACATGCTGTCAAAAGGACACACAGTCATGAGAAAAAGAAGCAGAATATAATCCTATGTGAAGAGGCAATATTTGTACTGACATAAAATGACAAGTGTTTGGCCTATATTAGCACTCACTGTCCACTGCTGAAAGGCAGTGTATGAAGAAAGTCCTAAGAAGAGGAATAGAAAGAAGGCGGTTTCTTAATTGAACCTGGGAAAGAGAACCACAATCAATGGCTGTGGTTTCAGCTCTGTCATTATGAGAATGCCTCCCTGTAGTAGACCATGCCGATATTGGGTGACCATGTCAGAGTGAATAATAAATCTGGCTGACATTATAGGCAGTTGTTTTAGTTTACAGCTTTAATAAAATTGCAGCGAAATGTAGTAATGTTGTGTGTGTTTATTTATTTATATATCATCTATCTGTTTACTTATTGCAGTTGAGAGCTTCAATTTCTGACAATCAGTTCCTTGTCTGAGTTTGAATTATGGACTAAGGAAGTAGGAACAAAAGGGTCAGCTTTAATCTTGTGTAGGCAGTAGAAAGTTTAACAAATGTCCCTTTCTCAGAGGTGAGAATGTTAGTTTCTGTTTTCTGAAACCTGTGTGTCTTGTAGATGCAGACCTTTTGTGTCCTTTGGGGTGCTTTGATATTCCACTGAAAATTGGTGCTGCTCCTGGAAATAGTGCTCTGTGTTTCTCTCTTCCCATCTGAATTCTGCAGTTTAATTTCATCCTCTTGTAGCAGTCCCTGCTACTGTTGTGATTGCTCTATTTGCTCTTGGTGCTGTAGTAAAATGATAAGGGAGATCGTAATGGATTGACTGCTACAACAGATAAGCATCTGTCCTCCAGTGTCTGCAAAAAACCTGTGCTATGTCTGTGCTATAAGATACAGATATGGAAACATCCCTAAACACTATGGATTGTTTTATGTAGAAGTTCAGAGTAGGTGACTGCAATGATCCTTAGATGTGCCTTGTTTTTGTCATAGACAAATGTCAAGACAAACGTAGGGAAAACAGGAGAACAATACTTTGACTTACCAGTGTGCAAAAAAATCTCCCCTTTTCATTTTGAAAAGAATCATTGTTAAAAATCAGAATTGAATTCAAGTGTCAGATTAGATGGGTCATGCAGTGGTGACCTGAATGATATCCTATCCATCATGAGTTCATTATGGCTTGTCAGCACCAATGTGTTGAACCAACATGCAAAGAGCTATTGAATTAATTGTCCTGTTAACTATTGAGCAGTTAACATTATTCAGAACAATGATCTTATTCAAGTGAATCCAGACCTCAAGTCTGAGTAGCTCTTGATTAATTTATATGATTATCAATCTAGACACAATACTCAAGAAAGGAAAGGTTCTTAAAAACATACGATTTCTGTAAAGGGAGTGCAGCAAACTGGCACAATGTAGTTGTGGTGCATTTATATGTGAAGCTGTGTTTCAAATAGTTGCTTTCAACAATAAATGTTCTATTTGTTTTGAAACTAGAAAAAAGTTTTACAACTCACAAATCAGCAGAGAAGTAGACGTGGCAATCATGGCTGCTGTCTTCACTGCAGTGTGAAAAGCATTACAACCACTGCATACCAAAATGTTTATTAAGAGTGACAGCTAGATCCACTTTAGAAGTAAACGTGATACACAAGGAAGCAACAAAAAATGTGTCTTCAAAATAATTGTAAAAGTTTTGCCTTTTATCATACATGACACCATCTTGGTCTTGTCATTTATTTAAAAATGGGACAAAATCTGCCCAATCTGACACAATTCCTGCTCAGGAAGTCTCTAAAGGTCACAAAAAACTTAATGGCAGAAAGGCAGTTCTCTTGGACTCAGTGAAACTATACTTCATTTCTTTTAACCTATGCCTATGTGTCTTCCTGTACAGGAGCTGTGTGTCCCTGCATTCAATGGAGAAAAGTAAATGCCATTTAGGTGCAAAGTAAACCCTTCCAGGGCCAGGGTGACAAACTGAGGTTAGTAAGATCACATATAAATGAAGTTACATATGTGGCCTGACATTCACAGAGCAAGAATGGTCTGATGGCATAACAGGAATAAAGAGGAACCCAATCCTGCAGCCCAGAGGACCTGACCTCTGGGGCACAACCAGAACATGCTGAACACCCACAGCCAGCCTTTGGTTCAGTGTAATGAACAGCAGGCGTTGCTGCTCTATCCAGAAGCACAGAGGAAGGAGATGGAATTGTACAGCTATCAGCATTTTTTGAGACAGGTTACTGCTTAAAGCCCTCCGGGATTTGTCAGACACAGGTTGCAGCATATCCTCCAAATACAGGAACTGAAGCATGATTTCTTACAGAATTGCCCAGCCCCAGAAGAGTCTGTGTCCACTGATCAGATAAAGAGCCTAAAACCTAATGTCCTGTCATAGATGCCTGTATTCTAGGTGTTCTGATGTCACTGCCGCAACTGTTCAAGTAATCTGAAATCTTTGACTGACTGTAAATGCAAATGCTGATTTTTCTTCAAATATTATTGGTTAACAGGCCTTACATTGTGGTGTTTTAGACAGAAGCCAAAGACTTCATTACCCTGAGGGCATCCTGTAAGGTATGAATTTGTCCTGTCCTTCCTCTTTGTACATAATCTACAGAGTGAAGTGTTCCATTTTATATGTAAAGGAAAATCAAAATTTTAAACTGAGTAGGTTTGTTGAAGTAGACTTCTTTCTGTTTCATTTGTGCCATTGATTCGAGCATTCTTAAGAGGGTCTTGGGGATGTGACCTCTAATTCCAGAAGTAAACCTCCATTAACCTTACATGTTCAGAATCCTAGTAAGAAACCAGCTTCGAGGCATCGTTAAGGATATGCATAGTGTAATGATGGAAGAAGAAAGTTTCATAAGCACCTTTCAGTAAGAAGTGCTGTTTTCTGTGAATGTGAACATACCATACACTGCCTTTATGACAAGCTTTTTTAATGTCCATGTAGCAGCTTAATCTTTAAAGCACTCCAAGTCCGTGAAGGCACTGGGTGGTGGCTAAGTTACCCAAGTGACCTTTGCAAATAAACTGTATTCAGTTTTGGATCAACTTGAGTAGGGCTTGGCTGAATAATTGGATGGCTCAGTTCTGCCAATCCTTTTTTCTCTGTCCAACCCTCTAATCTTCCTATGTGCTTCAGTCATCCAGTGGGGTCTGCATGGATTGGTCCATGTGCCCACAAATAGCTCTTTGAAGGATCATGGTTCTGTGAATTTCATGCAGCGGTTTTGTTTTGGAGAATACTGTTATCATTGAAATACTGGACTGTTCTCCATTTGCTACTTGTAGTGCAAAATAACACTATATTCATCCCAAATTCCATAAACAGAAAATTCTCTTGATCTAATAAAAATAATAATGTATGCTACGTTGAATATCATGGGCATAATTCAGCACACAGCCGCATAATGTGGCTATTTAATGAATATAATATATTCTTTTCTGCATGCTGCTGTATGATTAACAGTTCCCACTGAGAAATGTACTGCAGGTACAATGGAAATGGATGAGTCTAATGAACAAGGATATTTGCATTTCATTACTATGTTGTATAATTTCACTCATAAAATTTTATGGAATTAATTTAGCATTATTTTTTGCAGATGATCAAAACAATAACTTTTGGACTAATACAAGAAAAGTTGATTCAAAACACAATCAAAAAGCACTCAAGTTCTTCAAACCACAAAAGCTTTAGATTTCATGTGAAACCCAGCTTTTCTGTCTCTAAATTCTTTTAGGGGGCTTTGATGATCAAGTACAGTTCTAATATACTGTTAGCTGATGTGAAAGGCAAGATTCTTGCCCACTTTATTCTCTCATCTGTCTAATCTCTAATGATTTTCTAGAAGAAAAAAAGGGGAATTTAATTCTCAAAACAACCATTAATTTGATGGAAAAGCTCCCTGGAAAATTAATTATTTCTTGTGTAGAAAAGAATCCTGGCATGCGTTGGATGTAAATGCAATTTTCAGTTCTGTTGTTGGCAATTATGGATGTGGTACGCTGAGCTACAGGACATGAATTCTTGTTTCAGAAGCAGACCTTAGAGACAAGATCACAAATGAGACAGAAGAGATTCTGAAGAGAATCAGCTCTGTCCAGAATAGTCAAATGGCTATTTGGACACAGGTGCACACACTTTATAGCAAACCAAAAAAAGGCATTAAAACAGAACAAAATGACTCGTCAAATTTTAGTCTCCTTCTCCAGTGTGAGAGTGTATAAAATTTCATTTTGTCTTTTGGTAAAATGACACCTACAGTGACATGAGGTTCCTCCTGATGAAATTTATCCTTTGCTAGCAGCTGTCTCAAAGCACCATCTGGAGACAAAGCCATGCTAGACAGTAACGACCCCTGGGGCTCACCCCTCCATGGAGCCTCCTCCAGATGTTCTCCCACTGCTCAGCTGGATGCCTGCCCTCTGCTTTTGGGACTGTGGGTGAAGGGACAGTGAGCCTCAGTAACACCTTCACATGTGACATCCCTTCAAAGGACGTGCTGACTTTGTTGCAGTTCTACTTAAGGGCTTTGAGCAAGTAGGCTTGTGGGTCTCCCATCCAATAAAATCTTGCCAGAGCCTGCTGAGTGATGGCATGGATGTCTGGGTGATGTCAAAAAAGCAACAACAACAGAGCCATACATTTCTAGTGGAAGAAGAGGTCTCTTGCTAACTTCACCTGTCAGCATATTTTCTATTGGGAGCAAGGCATAAGATGGGGTTAAGTCATTCCAGCATTTCTCATTACTCCTGAAAGTAATTTCTCTGCCTTACTGGTAAAGATTCCTTCAGTGGTGCAGCTGTATGGATGCTATGGTATACTTAGGATTTTTCTGCACTGCAGAGGTTAAATGGATAAACCTACTTAATGTCTAGTGAGTATGTGTCTGTTGCAACTAAATCCTGCCCTCCCTGCAAGACAAAATGCCCTATTAAAGTATAGCAGTGCCTCTACAGTGGCTGCTCTCTCTGTGGGAAATTGCCTACACACAATTGCCCACCCACCACCATTAGCACGGGTAGCTTAGTACCATTTTTGTTCTAACTTCATTTAAACTAACTTGTGTGGATTTAACGTGAACATACATAACTCAGATTGATTCCTGAATGATGATTTATTATTAGACAGTGGTAGAAGAGCTCCCATGTGAAGTGTGATCTGTTTTTATGACTAAGTGAAGGCAGATTTTTGCAGTGTTTAAGGTCAAAAAAGACATTGCCATTTTCTTTTTCTTGAGTTCAATGCACTAATTCTTAAATCAATCTCCACACCCTCTGAAAGAACTAGAGGAAAGAGGTATTTCAGACGTGCAAAATTTCAGCTCACAGGAGGTAAAAGAAGCCAGAGAGGCTTTTAGGCTGATGGCTTTTGAGGAGGTTTAGCAGATGTAGAAAATGAAAAGAGATAGCAAAGCAGTCCATTTCTTAGATGTACTGAAGGTTTGTAAAACTTTCTGTCTGCATTCAAGTGTCAGGAAGATAGAACTGACATGAGTTCGCATTTTAATGTGAATTTTGATTGACAAAGTTGTTTGTTGTACTTAACTCAGGTGTCATATCTGTGTATAACAAGGCCTTTGAGTGATTATTATGCCAGTATCATTATGCTGTATCTCAGAGAAGAGCTTAGAAGACTGCAAAGAACCAAGGATCAATAAGGGCACACAAAATCTTGTGTTTCAAAAGAATCTCCCCTTGAAAAGAGAAAGTGAAATTTGACAAGCTAGCCTGATTATGTTTTAGCCCTTGGATTGATTCGTGTCTTGAAAAATAGTAGTGCAGAAACAGCGTGTGAAAGGGCTTAATCTAAAGCAAGTTTTCAGAGCAATAACTGAGGATTTATTGTTACTGGGGCCATGGCATGGTCTTATAGAAGAGTAGATGTTTTCTCCCTCAGTAGCCTTAGCCACTTAGCTTTTCTAAAAACTTAACCTGTTCTTATCCCACCTAGATGTCAAAAATTGAGAAGCAAGTACAGAGCAAGTGTAGCCTTTCCTTAGCTATGACATGGCCAGTACCATGAAACACCAACACTTGCTCCAGGATACATGCCTGGTGAGGAAGATCTGCCCAGGCCTCAAAATTCTGTATCATAAAATTTCCTCAAATACTATAAGTCAGCCAACAATGTCCTGAGCTTTCTGGAAACACTTGTTCTGGTTTCCTCTCCCATGAGAAGCCAGTTGTGATTGTCTTCTATATTGCTAGCTTTAAATTCAACCCACTGTTTTTCCAGAATGTGCTCATTTCCTTTGGGTAATCTGAATGAAGAATATATTTAAAGTGTTTGCCCCTGTTTTTCAGGTTTTCTCTCCTTTTTGGCAAATGAACAGCTCTGTGAAAAACAAAACAAACAGTTAAATTAAGGAGAGGTTTAATTTCTTGGATTCAGTTTTTTATTTCCCTTTGGTGTGCTTATTTGGTTTTGCTTTATAATGAGCAGCTTCTTAACTAAATTGGGCTATCTGCATTCTGGTTTATTAGGCTGGAATGACAGAGAAAGAAGGGATACGCACATCTTGAGACCAAAAAATGTCAGCTACTAAGGCTGTGTTTCAGCTTTCTTGGTCTATTTGATTTGATATCTAATTATCAGAATTCAAGTTCTTGATTTCTATTTTTCTGTAAATGACAGTGGAAAGAAGCTGTTGTAGTAACCTGTGGCCTTCATTTAAGATTTGAAAAATGTGTAGGAAATGTGTTTGAACTATTTAGATGATTCTTCCAGTGAATTCCTCTAGAATTAACATAGACCAATGGCTATAGTACTCAACTTGAGTGAGGGAACATGGATTTCTTTACTGATTTTCCCACAAAAAAAATGGTGTAGCCTTTCAAAAATGAGCTCTTGGATTCAGTTCCATCCTCTGGAAGACAGATATTTTGCTACCTTTTTCTCTGAAAACAGAAAATCAGAATGCCTTCAGTAGGTAATGTGCTGACAGACAGTGCTCCTAGTCTGTTAATACTAAGTCTGAGACACACCAGATAAAAGGGATGTTAGAACTCAACAGCTTTCTTTTATTATTATGGCATTCTCTGCAGGACAAATACATTTGTCACAAAAACCTCTACAAACTTGAGAAACCATGGTCCAGAAATCTGGTCTTCAATTTTAACAACTGAAGTGAGAAAAATTTCTAAATTATAACAAAACCACATTTTCATTCCCACATAAAGAGAATGGTTGTGATTTTGGGGAGTTTTGGTTTGGTTCTCTTCTGTTTGAAGCTGAACACCACTTCTAGTGAGAAGAGGAAATCCAAGCAACTCTGAGTTACATCAGTTCCCTGAACTTCCCAGAATGCCTTCCTGCCTCTTTGGGGTCCCCAGAACAAGGGATATTTTGTCAGGCTGTCTTGCAGATTTGGGGAGAAACAATCTCATCTCCATTATAAGCATTTAAAAAAATTACTGTTTCAGTATGTCCAATATGTTTTTGACTTTAACAGCTGTATTTTCTGAAGACAGCATCCTCACTGGAAGCTCTCAAACCTTTGCCAGCTCTGAATGATCGATCTCATATGTGTTGACATGAGATGAAAGATGATACTGCCGGGGCCTTCAGGAGCTGGATGACATGGGAAGACTTTTTGTAAGTGGTGTTGCCAGATTTTAGGAACTCTCTAAACACAAAGAGTCAGGTTTACAGAGGAAACATTTATTCTGCACAGAGTGCAAGGTGGAAATTTTCAACAAAATTAAGCACACTAGAGGGTAAAAAGCAATTTACACTGAAATTTGCATAACCCCACCTACCTAATTCACAGTTGCCATCCATCTAATGCACAGTCATTTGACTGGCACAGCCTTATGCAATACCTGTTACTGTGCCTACTCCTGTGGTCTCCAGTGACCATTTCGGGATGTGTCCCCTACTCAGTTCCAAGCAAAGTTCAGCTCAGGCTGCACAGAACAAGATTGTGTGCCAAATAAGATATGATCTACGGCTCTGGAGCCATGTCTTCCTAAACGATTGCCAAGCAGGACCGAAAATATAAACACTTTCCCTAAGCATTAAGCAACACCTGCTTAACACGCCCGACAGCATCTATTTGCATTCAAAGGAGGGGTGAGAGGTGAGACCAATACCATCAGCTTCCATCTACCTGAGAGACCAAAGGAAGTGGTGTGGTTTAGAAATGATACTCCCCAATTTAGTTCTCCCAATGAGACTCTCCCAAACCAGATGCATCTTGCTCACTCCCCCCCTCCTCTCCCCCTTCCTGCTCCCGGGATTGAGAATTGGAGGCACATAAAGGTGAAAATCAGGAGCTGAGAAAATCACAATTTACTAGAAATAGTAATGAAACAAGAAAATGAGCAGCAACAGCAATACTGACAACAAAAGGTATAAGAAAAAGAAACTATTTACACAGAAAGCAAAACACCAGACCATTTTGTTCCCCCATGGGAAATGAGAGAGCCCCTGGCAAGTGACATGAGACGGTATTGAAAAACATCAGGGTCTGGCCAGGTTCCCCTCCTGTTCTGTAAAAGTTAACCCTCTCCTGGCTGAAACTGGAACAGGAAGGGACAGGGAATTGTGCTTAAAGACATCAGTGGGATGGAGCTGGGCAATGAGCCGTCCCTCCTGCCTTTTCATTACTGTCCAAATTGATAAAGGAAGGAAAGGGAATGAGAGAAATGCGATTTTTCAGGCATAGGAAAAGGGGTTTGAGATATGACAACAATGAGTCTAGTCAGGACTGGAAAATAAGGAGGATTATGAGTGAGAGCAGGTAGTAGGACATGCTTAGAACCAGGTAGCTACAGGAATAATTAATCAGATGAGGCAGGGGAGTCTGCGTCACAAGGCACCGTAAGCACAGCACTGCTGCTGAGGACAAGTTAGAGAAGTCAGTGATAGGGGTGATATGGGAAAAAGCAAAAATATCTATTTATAGACTTTAATCAAAGAGTCTGGTAGTGAATGGTGCCTGGAGAGTGGAGGTAAACACACTAAGGACAAGATGAAAAGATGAGAGGGGTTCTAAGCAGGGATAGAGATGAGCTGGATAAGAGCTGTGGAAGGCTGAGGAATGAAGGCTGAGATTGAGTAGCTGAGGACTGGAACAGATTGGAAGTTCTGGGAGAAAGTCAGACAGGTCAGACAGACAATAAGAAATGCTAAATGCCTGCAAGCAAGTCCTCTTCTATGTTCAATCGTGCCTCATAAGCCAACTTTTCCCTTCTCCAAAACACCTTTTCCTCTGTTTTTCAGGTCCAAAGCCCACAGTAGAAGTTACAATATGTACAAGAGAGAAGAGGGAGTGTGTAGCTGTTGCTCCAAAACTACTGTCTTATTCATTGACACAGGGTTTTGTGGAATCTATGTCTCAAAGGCAAGATTTCTACAGGCTGTACTGAAAGTTGTGATGATCTGTGTTGCTGCTGAGAAGAGTCACTGTATTCAAAAAGTTCTGATGACTACATAAATTTCTGTCTCTTAAGTTAGAATAGACTGAAATAATGTCATAATTTAATTTGGCGTTTTCAGCTGATAAGCATAGATTTTCTTTATCTGCAAATGTCACCTACTCATTACCTTTAGAAGAACACAGCATATTTCTCCTTTCTAGTCAATGATGGCATTTCAACAACCTATTATAGGATAATTATTTCGTTTGTGAGCTAAATTATTTATGTAGAATAGATAAGTGGCAAAACACATGGCTGTGTTTCCTGAGGAACTCTTGTGCCTGTTTTAATGCTTTTCCTTATTTTTAATTACATCTCTTTTCTGGATTTTCATGGCAGTTATAAATTCATCTTGTTCCTTTACATCTAATTTACTCTTAGTACAAACAAAGTGCTTTGAAGAAGTTGCTTAATGAGTCTAAAACTTACTGCTTGCCACATGTCCAGCAATCACCCAATGTGTGTCTGTGATTTGCAGATGCTGCTGGAGATAAGCAGCCTTATGTTGGAAATTTTATTTTTACAGGTGGCAACATCACATCCATTGAGTGTCAACAGTGATTTTTCACTTACTGGATTTTTGCTTTCTCACAATATTGTGGGTTTTGATCTGATTCTGTCTCTAGCTTAAATTCTCCTAAGTCTTAGGAGCTTTCAATTTATATTCATGTGATTTCTTTCTTGCCCTGTGTGTTTTCATTTGATACATTAATATAATTTTGTACCTTATTCATTAATTTCAATGTCTACTAGCAAAAGGATCATTGCAAGACCATTACAGCTCTTCTGTTTGATAATTAGTACTGTTGCCAATTTCTTTTAAACAAAGACAGTAGATTGGTAGATTCTGTCGGTGGTTCTGCATAATTACTAATCATTATTAAAACAATTAGTTTTAAAATTAATTTAAAATAAAATTAAAACAGCCAAACCTGTAATGAACCGTTACTGTATAAATTGACACTACATTTGTGTGACACTACAAAAGGACAAAAATAAACTGAGAGGTGACAATAGGAAGAGAAGAACAAAAAATGGAATCTCATTCAGTAAGAGACAGGAGGAAATAATGAAGAGAGAAAGGTACTGTTTTATCATAAATGACATTTTCTGGACTCAGAAAGAGAGCTGTGAAAAACAAAGCCCAAGAGACAGGCTGTTCAGTTTAAAACTTCAGGGGTGGGAAGGACTTTCATAAAGTGATTTTTTGCAGCTATATACAAATAATTTTTCTCATACACATGTTACTGACACAGAAGTGGGACATTCAGAAAGCTACAAGGACCTCTTTTTTTTTTTCAATGATGTTTAAAGCTGCTCTTGAAAAGCTTGATTTTCTAACTTTACCATAATTGTCTCAAGTGCTGCCATCTTCAGCTCCTTCCCTACTGTCTTTTATGCTGAGTAGTGGATGCACTGATAAGAATCATGAAGATAAGCCATGAAGAATTTCACCTACACTTGACTGAAATTCTACAAAAGTCGTATCAACACACTCTTCCTGCACATTTGTGGAGCAGACACTCTCCAAGCATCATGTTATCTGTCCTTGATGTAAATAAATAGAGACAATACAGATGAGTTGTATTGCCTTTTATATCTTGCCTGATCCTTCAAAAAACTGGGATTGAGCGAAATGAATAAGAAACCAAGCACCCATTAGGCACTGCTGCTAACTGAAAAATACTTCCTCAATACATGCAGGAGGTTGGTTCCAGGTTGAGATGTCTCTGCTTGTTTAACACTGGTGGTAAAGACTGGTTCATGGGGGCCCCTTCTCACAGAAGAATTTGTGAAGAGTGAAGTGTACCAGGCTAATACATTTCAGGACAAGAATCTGAAAGCAATTAACATCATTAATGTTTAGTAGGCGATTTAAAGGCAGGGGAAATGGTGATATAAAGGGAGGGATGATGGGAAGACCTAAAGGAATCAAATAATTGGTGGAAAAATCAAGAACCAGAAGAATTTATGAAGGTAAAAAGTAAAATTAAATATAGAGTGGAGGGGACATTACACTGCTTTGGAAGGAGATATTGCTACTGTTTGGGACCATTTTCTTAGTATACGGTCAAAATGGTTTTTTCCATAATAATTGTCATAGGTAGAGAAACTTCATGAAAGTTTGGCATTTTGTGGACCCTGTCAATGAGGCTTGGGAATCTGTAGTAGTTTTGCAGGATCAAGGAAAAAAATAATTGCTGTTCTTTTATGTTGTTTCACTGTCATGAAAATCTATGTAAAAATTGTCTTCCTCAGCAACAGAAATCTTATAACTGGGAAAAAATAAGCAGATCAAGATGAAACCTATATTTGCATATTATTATATTTGCAAAGCAAACAGACAAGGTCATGCAATTCTATTTACTACATTTTACCCAAATACAGTGTATCTACAATAGCTTGTAACTTAGGTGAGAAAAGCCCTTGGAAAGGGCATTGATGAAAGGCAGAAAATAGAAGCAATAGCTGTAAGAGAGCAGAACCACAAATGTTTTTATATACCAAGTCTTAGACATCAGTCTTCATGGTTCTTTCTTTAATTCAGTTTAAATAGCCCTAATTTAAAAAAAATTATTCCAGGCTGTTTTATCCAATAATAGTTTCAATGTGTATCACCAAAGAATATAATTAATAGCTAATAATTTGAATCAAAAAGGCTTTGCTTGTTTCATGAAATAAATAAAGAGAAGTGATGCTCAGATCCTCATGCAGTGAATCCTCCAGGATATTCAATATTGTCAATTTGAACTTCATGACCATCAGACCAAGAGTTTACAGGCAGGCATGGGAAAGGCAGGAAACACTCTTCTTTCAGAATAGTACTCTATAAATAGTGCTCTAAATATGCAGTTGCAGAGAAAGAAGGTTTCAAAGCACACCCAAAGCCAATCCATGCTGAATTTCAGCAGGAAAAATCTACTGTGAAGAGTGCTTGTGCAAAAGAGAAAATGATCTTGTTATTAAATCTAATTTTTAATAAAGATGGATTGAGAACTTTGCATCTAAACAACCTTGAATTACTTTGGTTCTAGAAATCAAATCCACTGGAATTCTGCCAGATCAAATGATAAATGTGAACAGTTACATTAATCTTTACTTCTCCAGAATAGCTATGAAGCCTCAGGAAAGAATATAATTTATATGCATGGACGAGGAAGGAGGAAAGAATTCATTTAGGCCAAAGACTGCTCAACAATTCTTACAAAAATGGGAAAAATACTTTTAATTATTTAACTCCCGACAGTAGTTTTTGAATCCAGATCATATACTAATGTTTTCTTATTTTAGATATGATATTCTTGATTATTAGAATTCAGAGGATTTTCTTCCCACAAAGTTAATATGCCATCAATTACAGATTACTGTTAATTTAGCACAAATTAACCTTTAGAGACCTTGCAGCATTGTAAGGATGCATTACCTTGGAATATATGGTATTTTGGAACACAATAATACAACATTAAAAAATATAATCGAGTATGCAGGTTGCCAATAATGTATGTACCTTTTTCCACATCTTCAGCCTTGTCTAGATGGGTTGCCAAGATATCTAATATATGTGTATCATTTTCCCAGTTAGAGAAAATGTCAGATGTCTTGTTTTCAGGAGGAGTGCTGGCTATCCAGCTACTCTTACACACCCTCTCCTATTCAGTCCAAACTTTTTACAGAAAAGCACGAGAGAGATTGAATTGCAGAATTCTTTCAAAGACATTTTTAGTTGCCTAATCTCTGTGCAAGATTGGGGTGCTAAACAGAGGTAAGTGTTTGCTCACAGCCCTGATTTAGTAATGCAATCTCTGGAAAGGGCTGGCTTGCTAATATTCTTTTGCTTGCTCTTTGCTTTCCCTGTTTCCTAGTGATATGTCTTCTCCATGATCAGTGTGCTGCTCATTTGGCTTGTCCCTATGAGGCACTGGTTAGGGTGCTTGGGTGCTGGGATTTTGCTTCTCAGTGAACGACTGAGCACTGAAAATCTGAGTACTGCAGCCCCAGCAGAAATGAACGTACAGGTTAGCACGAAATGTTTCTTCCCTAACACATCCTTCCTGCCCAGAGGGAAGTGTTAACATCTGCCCTATTAGCAGGGTGCCTGAGTATTTTATGAGGTCTGGCTTCATCGTTATGATGTAAAAACTTTCTCTAGTGGCTGTGAATCCTATTCACTCAATCAAAGTAACACACTGTTAAAATATTTTTCAACTATACCAAGATGGAATTGATTTGGTAACAACCAATATGTTAAACCCGATCTTCAAGATGATTCAGTAATGACTGCAACTTGCCACAAGAAAATGGTCATTTGCAAAGTGGACAGCTAACCAATTGAACTGGTCTGTACTGCCTTTGTCTATTAGATATGATTTAGGTACTGCAGAGTCCTCATATCATTATATCCATAACCAGGATATCAATCTATTATGTGGGGAGACAGCCAAAAGTAACAGACTGTCTTCATACAATATATGTGTAAAACACAGCAGGGAAAAATTAATTAAAAAAGAGAACTTAAAAGATTAACTTCTATTTAATTGTGAATTAGGTATTATGGATAAAAAACAAAGGTATTTTACATGTGAGAACTCCCATGTGATGAAACCTATTGTTGCTTTGTCTACAGCAATTAGGATATAAAGCATTCCTTTCAGATATGGCTCCTGTGAAATAGGTCTGAAAAATAAAGTCACAGTAGCAGGGGCTAGAATAGCTCAGTATTAAATGTTACTATGAAAAAGCAAGTGAATTTTTTCCACATTGGCTTGACTTCCAAGGGAAATTCGGTCCATGGGATGGCATTGTAACTGTCTTGGTATCTGCCAGTCTGTCATTCTGTATCTCCTTGAGCCTGCCACCTGCTTTAAACCAAACTTCCTGACAGATGAGTAGAGGGCTCAGTAATATTAAATTACTCCAAGCTGCAAGAAAATAGGCTGCTGAGGAGGAAGAGTCAAATTGGCATTGTACCATTGGGGACCCCACAGAGTGAGATAATTATGTGACTAGAAGCAAAAGATTCCCCTGGAGAGAGACACTGTGGACACTCCAGTCACAGGAAAGCTTCAAGAAGAACTTGCATTTTATCAGACATTAATTAATCCAAACAATGCTCATATAAAACCAGACTTAAGAATTTCTACTCCTAGAATGATTGAACTGTGGCTCTAACAACAAATCAATGAGAGAGAGCTGTTTATCCCATGGTGTGTTCCTATTCTATTCACCACACGCAGAGGAAGGGAAGTGTTAGGAATTGTTTTTCTGTGTGTGGTGGGATTGGCGTCCATCCTTATATTTTAGTGGCTTTTTTTCTTTTGTATAGGCAAAATGTTTCTCTGTAAACAACAGGAGATATACACTGGTCTACAGAAAAGGTTTTGCAAGCAGAACCGGCAGACACCTTCAAAATATTTGTAACAATCCAGCAGAAAGATCATTAAGTACATGTGAGAAATAAATACATAACATAGTCTGAAAAGGACACCCCCAAAATTACATTTGAAATAAAATTCAAAATCTTCCATGTGACTTTTCATAAAAATCACTGGTACTTGTAAGTTCTAGCCTAAACAAAAGTGACACCATTTATTAAATAGCATTTCAAAGACAAATTTCAAGCCAGCATTTTCCAGAAGGGTGAGGATTTCAGAGATAAATCTGTGGCATGACATTTAAGCAAATGGTTCAGAGAAGCCATTCCTGATGTCAATAAACTTACCTGATTTAATAATTTTTCACAAGAACTTAATGTAGCCACCTGCATCTATTTCATAGTCAAATTCACTGTAAAGAAATGTCAAGAAGATGAAAAGATGACAAAATTGCTGGTCCTTTTTTGAGGAAAGAATGAAGATTTTATGTTCCTTATTCTAGTAGCACCTTTGATGGGTTTTTGTGTGGCCCAGCTCTTCTCTGTGTGTTGTACCATACAGTAGGTATGTGGGCTTTAAGCATACAGTTTGATAGATCTTTTATATTTCTTTTAAATGGAAGACCTTTACAAATACATGCTTGCCTCTCAGGTGTGAGAGAATATTTACAAAGACTGTCCTATGTTAATATAAATATGCATATATAGAAGATATACTAGTAAGGACAGATCTTTATTTTCTCCTTCAGCCTTCTATCTTTTCATTTTATGCTGTAAGTCTATAAACCAGATTTTCCCTTCAATTCTATAAGCTTGTAATTAACAAAGAGCAGAGCATTAATGCAGTACTAAAAAGTGAATTCTCTAAGTATCAAAAGAAAAATATTTCAATTCCCTATGTTATTTTCACAACTCGATAGAAATAACAACCTGTTAAAGAAATACTTCCATGTCCTCCTATGTATTGCTCACTTCTTCTGACATGCTATGAGTATCACAACTTTGCTAAAACAAGCAGAAGATAACTTATCTGTTGGCCTGGAAATCATACAATATAAGTGCTCCCAGTAGAAAGCAGAGCTCTGTGAAATGTCTGACACAAGTCAAAAAGCAAACTTTTGTGCAGTGGAATAAGATCTACAAAACTGGAGGTTTTGATCCATCTTTTCCATTCTTAGATTCTGGTTTTGCTTTTAAAATTAATGAACCTTGGATTCATTTGTTCAGGTGTTAAGTTTTGCCCTTGACTCTGTTTGTTAGATCTTTCCATGCCTGTAGGAAGATTTTTAAACACACATTACTGACGTAAACTGGAGCGAGGTGAAGGCCAAATGTACATCTTATCAGATGTCTTGTTTTGAATGTGTCTTGTTTTGAATTCATTCCTGTGAGTACTGCATTGCCTTTGACACAAAAGCTCTGCTCTGTTCTGAAGTCGATTTCTGTGCTATGTGCTCAGGCTCCCAAAGGGAATTGCCAGCAGGGGCCCAAGACATTTTGTTTACTGATGAATGCTCTTTGCTACCTAGTGCAGCACAGAGATTGACTGAAATAAGGCATTGCATGACCAGGAAGTGTGGGGTTTACAGGCCTGTCACTTGAAAGACTGCACATAGAAATCTGGAAAGGTCTTTGGAAGGGTGCCCTGACAGATTTAGCAGTAGAGATCTGTGAAAGCTGAAGACAGGTTTGGGGTTTTTTGCGGGTGGTGATACTTTCCTCACCAGTTATATCTTCCTCGCCTCTAATTAAGAAGTGAAAGCTAACAGTGACTGTAACATAGTATTTGGGGAAAACTCAGAAGTTTTATATTCTGGCTGTAAGCCAGAACATGCTTAAATAGTGTCTCTGGTGAGACAGTCAGCTCCTAACAGCTCAGACTGTACCAGTATTTCAGTTCCTGTACTTGTTTTCCTCCATTCTTTATTTCATGACACCTGTTTACTAGCAGTGCTTCTTGTCACTTTTTCATTGCTGTTCATTTGGTTACAGAGAAGAACCTTTAGCTCAAATAAGTAGCAGGGGTCAGCAGAGAAGGGAGGTAGAGGGCACTCCAGAGATAACACTAGAGATTGTTTTAGGTGGTCCCTGTTTTCTGAGTAGCAGTGTGTGACAAAGGTGCATGTACTCAGGCATCTGCACCCAAGGAAAATGACTTAGTAGTATTTTTCCCCAGGTTTTCACTCCCTTTTTAGATTCTTTGCCTTATTTTTGCCCCTGCTTTATTTTAATCACTATTTAATTACTATTTAATTGCTTATTACAAATGTCCACAGTCTAAAATTAGGCTTCACCTAAAAAAAATTATCTGGAATATCACATTAAATGTAAAGTGAGGTCAGCAAATTTTCTCTCAGTAATTGGGCACTTGTGCCCCTCTATATTGAAGGAAATTTAACTCATGTGTGTGGACTGTATTTGCTAATAGCAATATATCCATTCTATCAAATCTGACACATAGTTCCTGTGTAAGACATTTAAAATGATCTGCCAAAACACAAAAGGGTTCCATTATTTTTAAATCATAGTATTATTCCTTTTTCACATTTATCTGACTCTATCATTGCTGCAAATACAATGGGTTCCTATGTTCATTATACTTCATGAATTAATATCCATTTCCTTAGGTTTGGACTATTGTAACACTTTCTAGTTTACCTCTTCTCATGTACATTCCTAATGATCAAAAATAATGTAAATTTTCCCCAAAAGTTGACAAAACTTAGCAGAATTTGAAGCTCATTTTACACATCTTTTATTTTCCTTCTTATTAAAAATATTCTGTTTCCTTGTCAAGTTTTAAAGTTAACACAAATAAAATATAAAATAATATAAAATACAATGTTCCCCACTGATCTTCTGGCCAGTGTTGTTCTCTGAACAATAAATCTTCCAGTGCCAATGGTACTCTTAAGATGTATTACACCGCATATTCATATGAATCCATTCATCCAGAACGCTGCTCATCACCCAAGGAAATCAGAATATCCACAGATTTGTGGTGACAAATTATGTACTTGGCAAGAGCAGGGCTCACCTGAGATGCATTAGGAATGAAGACAAAATGCTCATTTTCAAATCGTTTGTTCTCATTTATATGAAAGAGAATCCCACCTGACTTTTGCAAACAAAAGCAGAATTTCATCCTAGGGAAGTGATTATATTTCACTGTTACAAACATCCTTTTCTCTTTCTGCAATCTTGTGTCAATGTTTATTCCCTGTGGCATAATACAAATGGACTTGTTTAATTTTCCTTGTCCCACATTTTGCCACAGATGTTTTGTCCTACCTACATGTTAGCATGTATTTCACTTGTATGGCCTTTGTTCCATCCTGGAAATTGAAGCATAAAATTATTTGAGAACATAGGTTTAAATACTGAGTTATCCTGAATGCAAAGAACATAAATTAATCTTTGATTCTTTAAGTTAAAACCTCTGTCCCAGCAACCCTGTGTGGTTCAAGATGAAGAGTCTTTATCTATACTACAGGCAGTCCTATTTCACTTAAACTAGAAAAGTCTTATCCCTTCTATTTATTCTATAACAAATAATTGAATGTATACCTGTCACTAACCTGAAACTGTTTAACACCAGTATTTGTATTGCTTCAGACATGATAGAATATAGATAAATATAAGCTGAAAAATATTTTGGAAAAACCAGATAGACAAGTTTGCATTGAGCTACTTCCATTCCCTGAACAACTAGTTCAAATGTGACTGGTTTGTCCTCTCTATGCTGGAGTGATCACTCTGTCCTAAACCCTTAGGAGTAAGCATGTGGAATAAACATCACCAGCTTGATTCTTTTCCTAAGGCATACAAAATAAGATCTATTTCAGTATAGATATACTTACAATCATATTTAAATTGTCCATCTGTGTTTTATTTCAGCAATACTAGACCTTTGCCAGCTTTATAGTTAATAAAAAAGGAGACCAGGGCCAAATTTTATTGACTGTTATAGCAAAAGTGAATTTCTCACTTGTTTGTGCAGCCACCTGGTTTATCAATGAAGTTACGGAAATCTTGTGGGAAAATTAGAAATATCTCTGGTTTTGTTTCAGAACTGATCCAAACTCTACATGCTTGTGACTTACTTAATGAACAATGGATTGATGGAAATATGTTGATACAGGCTCTGAATATTGTTGTGTTGTGGAATAAATATAGAGGAAGCAGAGCAAGAGGAAAATAGCCCACAAAACTAGAGGGATATTGCATGTAAAAATGTACAGTGCATTAAACCATTGTCTTGTAACTTTGTTCTTTAAGGGAAAGAAATGCTAAAAGAAAGTGCATAGT
Source organism: Drymodes brunneopygia (assembly GCA_013400955.1). NCBI lineage: Eukaryota > Metazoa > Chordata > Aves > Passeriformes > Petroicidae > Drymodes > Drymodes brunneopygia. The sequence goes on from VZTZ01014059.1 coordinate 142,254, forward strand.
GAAGGCTCATTAAGCTTGAAAAGACATTGCAGGGATTTTTGAGTATTTTAGGTTATTTTCAGTCAAAAACATATTTCATTTTATACACTGTTCAAGATGACAGTTGCTAGGGTCATCTACTGCTTGAAAGGATTTGCACTTCAGATCAAGTTTCTGGTTTGGGCGTTGTGTTGTGAGTGTCTTGGACTCATTATCAAAACTTCAGATATGAAGTTTCTACTGACTTCTGTTTAAGGAAATTAGGTACCAGCCATTCAGTGATGGTTTTATGGGAACCAGTTTTGAGATGTGGGAATGGCTGGGGAGAATCTCCTTGCTGGTCAGGGTGAGATCCTGTTTGGCTCAGCAAGGAAGGCTTTTTGTGTGATGCCTGCCTTGCAAATTCTTCAGAGCTGTATTGTGAAATCCAGTCTCAGCTGTGCCATTTTAAAAGGCTTACTTCCAGCTCAGTCATCTCTCAAGAAATGGCATGGTTAGCAAGATAAGTGTGTTGTGCTTTGATACAACACTAAATAATATGCTTAAAACATGATTTAGTACAAAATTCAGTGGCTCAGTCCAAAACATCTAACCTGCTCCATGCTTACGATCATCAATCAATGTTTTAAAGTTCAGCATTTTCATCTGGCTCACATTTTAGATATGAACTTTATCTCCAGGAAATAACACAAGAAACCATTCTTCTCCTATTTCCTACAGCCCAAACTTGTAAAGGTTGTAAAGGAACTCAGGAAAACAAAGAGGGAGGAGAATTCATAACCCCTGTAGAATGAACTGAATCAGGAAAATGATGCCTTTTTTTTCTGTTTCAGTTTGGGTCTATTTTCAACACTACCTGCATATGCTGAGAAAGCTGAGATCAGAGAACCAGTAGTCAAGGAGGACAAGTATTTTTATCCATCCTTACCTGTATTTTCTCTTTTGGTGGTAGTTTTCCAAGCTTTCTGTATCATGGGTTTCCAGGCTGCTCTCTTGACTGGCAGAGGTCCTTCTAAGGTGAATATTTTATCCATAAAGTTTCTATTACCATCTTCATGCACAAGTTTTCACTGGTGCTACAGCATTAGCAGCTGGTGAGCTGTCTGTGTTCTACATCATTTTTTCCTTGGCCCACTTACATACACACATATTATCTATCTATCTATCTACCTATCTATCNTTTCCTTGGCCCACTTACACACACACATATTATCTATCTATCTATCTATCTATCTATCTATCTATCTATCTATCATCTCTGCCTATCAATCTGTCATCTATCTATCTATCTATCTATCCATCTATCTCTACCTATCAATCTATCTGTCATCTATCTATCTATCCATCTAATCTATCTCTGCTTTCTTTCATTTCAGACTTCAGGGTTCTTGGGGCAGAAGCCACCTTTTCATTCTCACAGAATGTGTACTCACAGAAGCTTTGTGGTACTGCAAATAAATAAAGGCGAGTCAGGCGTGCTATTTTTGGCTGTGAATCCTATTGAATTTGAACAGCAAAAATAATTTTAACATTAAACTATTGTAATAAGTGGTCCTAGATGAGAAGAAAGCAAGCATTTTTCATGTCAAGTGCTAGTTAGGTCTAAAAGAGAAAGAAATGTTACTGAAGACATGACCCTGACAATATGACACACAAATGCATTCTGTAATAAAGATTTAATTGTTCTCACTAACCGATATAGCACTTGTAAACCTATGCTCTCATCCAGGATCCTACAAGGCCTTCAGTCCTGTAAGGGAATCTAATTTTAGAAATAGAAATTAGGTTGTAGAATTATCTGACTGTCCTAAGGAACTGTTACTCTTAACTCAGACTCTGCAGGAGTGCCTTATTTAGCCTACAGAAAACGTTAGGTAATTTCAGTTACCTTGGCTTTCAGTTACAAAGAACCTGGCCAATTTAAAGTACTTTAAATTTGCTAAGGGCATGCAGATGAATATCTTTACACATTGCCTGAAATAACTTATTACTTTGTGTTAGTTTGTGTGGCTAATACTTTTGAGTCAGAGTTTACTGATTTTCTCTGGTTTTCCCAATATAACTTTTTAATTTTTAATGGGAATCAAGGCAGCTTTTTAATATAACATTCCAGATTTTCAGTATCTTTTTTTAAAGCTTTTGATGCCATTTTTACATAAATACCTGCATAATCTGCTTATATAAACAGGACATTTATGACCTGCATGAAGAGAAACAGCTATAAAATTTCTTGGCTTACACAGAGATTAGATCATTTAGCTTGTAATAAAAGGGAACTATTTTCTACATTATGGTTGATGTTTTCTGTTTGATGGAAAATTGTATATTTCATTTAGATTTTAAATGAGCAGTGTATGTTAAAGCTCTCTCTGACAATTATCCCCTTATATCCTAAATCTACCTACTAGAAGTACCATAACAAAATGACACTGAATTTAGTATATAACCCTCAAATACCATGTACCAAAGAAAGGACTGCTTTGCCAGCTGTCATAACAAGGGATTGCAAAACGGCAGTCAGTTAATGCAATGAAGATCTTTGCCTCCCAGGCTCAGATCGATTTCCTTTCACATTAGAACAATGTCAGCTGAACACTGGATGCTACTGCAAAAATAATCATTGTTGCTGCAGCTATCCATGCTTAGCTGGCACCTTAACTGTGGGGGCAGAGCAGCTCTCATCACTGGTCCAGCAGCTGGTCCAGCAGCAAGGAATTATCAGCCAGCCCCTCCTGCTGCTCTCCAGCTCTGCAGGAGTGTGCCTGCTCGCTGGCTGCTCCCTCATGCTGCTCCCAGCAGCGTGCAGGTGGATGTGCAGCCAGCATGGAGCTGAGCATGGAACAAAGCCTGGAGACATTAAGGTCTGGAATGCTGTAAGTGAGGCTGTCCCTGCTTCCCCACAGTCATTGCCTAAAGTGCTGATTTCTGTAGCTGTCAATGCTGAGGTTTGATGGACTGTGTTCAGTAAGCAACAGGAGCCAGGGACGTTGGGAGGCATTTTCCCAAGTCCTTCCTGGGGGTTAGCACAGAAAGCCAAAGCACAAGTTCAGTTTCTCTGGAGAGAAAGGAATGACTCCGGTTGAATTTAGTGGCTCTGGATCCAGACTCTAATTCACATCACTGTATTTAGTATCTGCTGGAGGGATGGGAGGAGTCTGGGGGAAACAGAGGGCGCAGTGACCACATCAGCTTTTCTGAGTTAATCTACCTGTGATCAGGAGGTAGAACTGCATACAGCAGCATCAAACAAAGCGCTGCAAACACTTCCAACCTACAAAACCCAACATCTGATTTGCTGTGCTTTTTTGGAGAAACTGGTAATTGCTAATTATAAGGTAGTGAAAGTCATGTCGTCTTGAAACAAACTTTGATAAAATTTTTTTCTGATCCAATTATCAATTCTCTTTTGGCATCACCCTATGCAACAACTCATTCACACTTCTGCCAGCATAACACAGCAGTGTGTGTGTCTCAGACAGTGCTGAAATGTCCTTCTGTCTGAAAGCAGCCTCTTGCATTTCCACCTGAGCTGTAATTCATTCACCCACAAATCACATAATCAGCAGGTTTCCACTGCTCAGATCGTATGAGAAGCTTCAGGTAAAACTACAGGCTCAGGCATATGTCCTTTATATATGATATCACTATCATATATAAAGGCCAGTGGCTTAGACCTATGAATTTAAAGCAGTTGGAATTACATATTTATTCAGTGGGGAAAATATAGAGTGGCTCATTTTTTTAATGTCTAGCTAATGTACTTACTCTAATAGTACCCAGTGATATGTTTCTAATGTTGGCATCTGCTTGTACCAAGGAAAACTTAGCAAGCACATAAAAAACCCACATCAGGTTCTGCCCAAATTACTTCTGTAAGCTGTACCATATGGTCAAAGATAAAATCTAATATTGGAAATACCAGTTGTTTAATTGCTAGCTCTAATACACTGGGGAAAATAAGATATTTACTCTGAAGGATTCATAATTTGACTTCATCTCTTCTGGTTTTATTGCATGAATGTCAGTGCTGCCTTTTCTGATCATTCAGCTACTCATTAGCTCCTTGGCAGATGTAATGTTCCTGCTCTCATGCAGTTAAATTTTAACAATAAGACTTTTCCCTATCTATCACAGCCCTCAAGCAATTAATGCTTTCAGAAGGAAAAGTGACTTTTCAGATAACTGAACCAGCCTCACAGCTGAACATTCTAAATAATTTCTCCGGTAAAAATGATTTTATAAGGATTTTTTGATCCCTTCTGAGCTGCATGAAGGTTTTATATTCCCAAATCTACTTTAGTAAACAAATTTACCTGAATGTTTAGTCAAGTCTATTTCAAAAAACTAAGAACTGCCCAGTAGCTGATGACTTTTTATTCTCAATATTAAATAACTCCACCAAATGAACAGAGGATGTTGCTATTTTTTATATATGTGAAGATAAAAATATGGTGATTATCTATTATATACATAATATGTGGCATTTTGCAAAACACAGCTATTTAAACACATCTTAGCTCCTGAAGAGATCATATGTATGACTGAGGTACTCTTTAAATTTCACATGAATTTCAGCCACAAAAAAAAGGATTATCTATTTCAGACCCCTGTGAAAGCACATCACTTTGTAGATAGGCTTACATAGCCCTGTAAAGAAATAAAGGAAAAATGTTCCCTCATTAACATAGATAACACACAAGATTGCCCTGAGATTTTTTTTAACTGTGATCTTTTTCCTCCCTAGTTTGAGCGTGTTATGTAAGACAACAATTCACATATGGAATCTACTGCAAACTGACATCACTAATTACCATTTTTATTAGCAAGTCACTCAGATTAGTCCATACAAAAAGTATTAGGGCTCTCATTATGACTACTATCTCTATTTTTATCTTGATCTGGTTCAAACACAGTAAAAATCTGTTCTTAAAATATTGATTTGCTATCACTCTACAGTAGTAGTTTTAAAACCAATTTACTGATTACAAAAAAAAGACTTATAAATTATTTGATCTCGTCCAGTAGAAAGGTTCATTAAATATACTTATTCTGATTCTGAGATTTGGGGTTCTAGTTTTTTTATTTCTTAATTTTAATTTTTATTTCTAAGGCAATCAGGATGGTAATCACCTACTCCTTTAAGAACAAGTAGAAAGATGTCCAAACTAGTTCATGCCTACTGAGGAGCTTCCTTTGAAACCCTATTTGCTAATGATTAAAACTAAATAGCAGGTAGCTGTTTGGAGAGGTAATCTGCCTTTCAGTCTGTGTCAGGGGGTGCATGGTACCAACTTCATTCAAATGATCTGTTCAAAGCTTGGGATATCAGTGTTTCCAAGAGTTTCCCTTGAGCTGCATGGGAGAGATGAGAATTGGAAAAGGTAATACTTTGAGCTACTTTTTTTTAGGAACATCACCCATATATTTGTGTCAGTACAGCTCTGTGTTGAAGCTAATAAACGGGAGATGTGAACAGCTGAATTTCTCTGAGATGGCAGTAAATGAAATAAAAATAGCTTGAGAAATGCTTATGTAAAATATCATAGTTCCTAATGTCCTCTGACGGCTCTGTGTGGACAGAACTGGCAGCGTGTTATCAGACACAATCATGCAATGATTTGGGTTAGGCCTGCTGGGGTCAGAGAAAACCAACTGTTTGTAACTTACATACATACAGTGCAGGCACAGGTGCTGCCACAACCTGAAATGTTTCATGACAATCTATAATATTTTTAAACCTTTTTTTCAACTCCTCCACTACTAAAATATCTTACTCATGGGTAAAAAAATGTTTTCTTTGGGTGTATTGCAGTATTGGTTTTAGTCAAGTCACAGTCCTTTGCACCATCTTTATGTGACTTCTAGGAAATTTCAGTGTGTCTTTTTACCAAAGTTTATTCTTTTTTCTGGAAGCAGATTAGGAAAGTTTTGATTTATTTTTTAACCCTATTTATTTTCTTTTTAGATTTTTAGATTTCTAAAATAACTAGCAGATATGAATCACTGACTGATGGGTCTTTAATGGCCCATTGTGGCAGTGAATAATTGGCAGTTGTATAGAACTACAGAAAGTTGTATCCCAAATGGTTGTCTCATTGAAAAGAGACAGCTGGTACCCAGATCAGCTATCCTGAATTTTACAGGATAGAGATTGCAGGATTAAAAGTCTTTTGCTTTAGCAGCAATCAGTTAAAAGTTCTGGGGAGATTTCTCTACTGAGTACATCCAGGAATTTGTCTAAATGATGACTCTCTAAATATTGGTTACCAAATGAAGATCAGCATTGCAACCATACCAGGATGGAAGAAAGAAATTAATAGATGACACTTCTAGCATAACCAGCTGCTTATTAGGATTAAATTTTCCATATAAATAAATATATTTACTACCTTGATAATATCTTCCCTTGAATTCAGGATTGGCTCACAAGACTACACCAAGTCTTCACATGAAAACATTTTGAAAAGAAATCCTAAAAACTGACCTTTTAACAACATAAATGCACAGTCACTGACACAATGTTAGTAAGATTATAACACATCCCCCTCCACCAAGAGAAAAATATCAGCCTAACTTCACCTTTAAGCAAAATGAAATGGCCGTCAGTTCATCCCTCTGAGTTGAGGCCCAGCTGGAGTCTGCTTGTGGGCTGTGGATGAATTTTCTACCAAATGAGAAAAGAAATCTTCTGATTAATACGTTAATTTGAGAAATAAAATCTATTACTATAGTCTTTATCCCTTGATCAGGTGTAGCTATGGGAAGATGATAACCATATTTTGTTCCTCAGTGAAAGATCTATAAAAGTAATCCTTAGATTAGGTGTAGATGTTCACCTCCAACTCAGCATCATCCTGGTAAAGAAGTATCTGAATTGATGGAGTTTTCTGCTGTCTATGTTTTGTAGGTTATATACTTAGAGATCTGTCCCATGGAAACATTTTCTCAAACCACACTCCCCCCTCACCCCTCCAAAATAGTTCATATTCAACTATATATCCTTGGCATTTGTTTGGCAAAAAATTTTTAATCTTAGAAAAGAAATACTACACTAATTTCTTTTTTGACATTGAAAAATAATCTGTCCCAGCAGACAATGCTGTAGATAAGATCATAAAACTGAAGAAAAAACCCATTCAAATAATTTAAACCAGATTAGATTCCTAAAAATGGGAAAACTTGCGTAGTTTGCAACATTTACAGATAAAGAATAAGCTAATAGAATAAAACAGTGATTCTGATTGGGATTTGGTAATGTAGTATATAACATCTGGGACCACAAACTGATTCTTGTCAGTTATTTGTGTGCTGCAAGGTAGATACACACATCCACAAACACTTCAACCAAGCCATTACTGCTTTTCAGTAAGAGAGTTGTTTTGAAGGATTGAAAAAGCTTTGATGTTTGATTGAAGACAGTAGTGTTTTGAAATAGCCTTCCCTGAGGATCTAGCAAACAAAATTAACATCAAACATACGTCTGTGGCAAGCATTTTTTTGCCCCATAATGTATACAACTATAAGCACATAGATTCACAGCATTTTAAAATTTGAATTAAAAATGCAAACTTGCAGTTCAAGACTGTGGAAAAGAGCATTTGATAACCATGATCCTCATGGGGAACCTTTGTTCACACTGACATGAGATTTTCAAGTGTACAAAGAAAATCATTCTACAGTCTGATAGCCACCTAAATAACTTGTGTTAGTCTTTCTGCCACAGGAAAGTTTCTACTAAAATAATGGGGTTTTAAAGTGCCCTTATGACTTTCATTAAGGTTTCATGATTATTGCTACCACCAGATAAGCATTGGACACTGAGGCCATGGCTTCACAGATGTTAACTCTGCATCTTTGCACTGTCATAGCAGCCAGCCAAGCTGCTTACATCAGTGAGCCCTGGTAAAAAGAGGTTTGAAGAGATTTTACACCACATCTATGATGCATGTAGAAGAAAATGTGTTATTTATTGCACTGTGGTGTTACTTAATCTACCATGGAGCTTCTTGGTAAAATGGTATTTTGACAAAAAGGTTTTGAGAACACTTTAAATAGCAAATTATATTTATCTTTTATGGATACTGCATAGAGTGTAGCTGCAGCATTTTTCCTGCCATTCTATTGGTTCGGATACTCTGTCAGTGAATCACTATCAGCATTAGCCTCTCAGCTTTGGATTAGGACTGGAGACAGTCAGTGGCTGACACACCTTTTCTTCAGATGGAGCTGTGCCTGTGAAAAGATTTCCCCTGGATAAAATCACAAAAGTTGATCTGTTCCCCCTTGCAGTAGCAGCCAGGTCTATTCCAAAAATAACCAGCCATCTTCTGTATCACAGGGTAAAGCTCAGCTGTGAAAATAGAAAGTAACTGACTTTTACCATGGAACATTTATAACAAAAATGTCTAATCAAAGAAAGCATTTGGCAGAGCTAAAGGCATGTGAGGAAAGATAAATTTAAAAAATCCAACTCAGTATTACAAGGGTTTGTGGAAGAACACCAGCATTACTTTCACACATCTGTCCAGTTTTTCCTGTTCGCTCAATGTCTTTTGGGATACTGACTTATGCAAAAACCATGTTTTGTCTTTCCATGTTTTTTACTCTCCACAGTCTATAAAGGATGGCACAATCTTGTATAGCTGTTGTTCTCTTGTCCCACTCCACTCATTTTAATTCCGACTATATTTTTCTTCAAGACCTTGACTGTGACAAACTAGACCATGAAGGTGGACCTGCAGAAAGAAGCAAATCATGCTGCACTGATCCTCCTGCTCTGTTCAGCAGAGACAATCACACCACCTGTGGAGTTCATCCCACACGCAACTTACGAGTGCAAAAATGAGAATCTCGTCAGACAAAATTGTTTCAAATGACTGAAGAATTGTCACTAGCACAACTGGAAAACAACAAATCATAATACATGCTGCTTTTCCATTAGATTCTTTATTGTAAGTTTAGTTCTAAACCCAAGGACTTCGGCATAATCATTCCAGTGAAGTTTATACATCACAAGACATTGCATTTCCAAGGCATTCACTCTATACATTTAATATACTTGTATTTAAGAATAATTTTTTTACTTTGAAAAAAGTTTTAATTGGAAATAAGACTTTTCTTTTTTTTCTTTAATTTAACAAAATGAGAGCTGTTTCTACAAACAGTAGGCACTCTAAAGAACTTTAAACTCAAGCAAGAGAATACAAATTAAAGAACTGTATAAAAAGAGGCAGAATGCAATTTCCCACTAACACTAACTTCTGTGGAGTAAACCAGAAGGTGGCTGTGGGAAATTAAGGTGTTCCCAGGCTCCTTTGCGTGTTTTTTTCCTCACATAATCCATTTCCCATGTCACTGAATACATATACTCCTCATTCAGTACACCATACACCTTCATGGAATGTGTAGAGGCAAACCTGATTTGGTTATGCACCCTGATACGCTCACTAAAACAAACAGTTGTAATCAAAACAAATCAGTTTCAAGTGGAGGAAGTCTTGTTGCAATCCAGGCTTACTTTTAAAATATGTCTAGGAGATATTAAAATCAGGGAATCCATCAAGATACTGATTTTACCTCCTACTGTAATTTTGCCACAATCAAACTTTCAGTGATCTAGGTGATAAATACCTGATTCTATTTCTCCTAAACACAGTGGTTAGCTACCTTGTCACCTCTTGCAAACATCCCCTTCTGCTTCACAGCTACCAAACACTTTTTTCCATCCTGCAGAGTTTACTACTTCTGTTTCAGACCATAACAATGTCCCCTATGCCAAAAACAACTTTTTCATTTGGCTGTATCTATCAGTTCAATAAAAGTTAATATATTTCCCTGAACATTCATCATCAGATACTGTTTCCTGACAGACAGAGATTGAACCACTTTACATTAAAGGAAAAACCAGAGTGTGTTGGAGCTTGCATAAGAAATTGTTGCATTGTTTTGTCTTGGTAGATTTTGCTCAGCATATGTGGGGCTTTGTTACATAAGGACCTATTGCTGCTTGGTGAGGGTAACAGCAGATCTAAATGACCTCCTTTATATAGGAAAGACCTGCAATATTTCTGTGCCTATACAAAGATAGAGAATTTAAGATCCCTTGTATTAAACTTAGAAATAATTAATATACAGTGTATTAAATGTACATTTGCATATGTGCATTTCTAGAACATGTTTTTTCTTGTCATTATCTCTAATTAAAATGTTTGTAAACAGGCAGTGTTTTTGTGTAATGTGCCATGCAATGTGTGCTTGGGGAGTACTTTTTAGCCAAGCTGGTCTCCATAACTTTATGTGAGACAGCAAGGAGATGGAGTCCTTCCAAAGTAAGGGAATTTGTAAAGACTGTGTTGTAGGAGACTGATAGTGGCTTATCTTGCCTATTATACTGGAACAGCAATTGCTGAACTAAAAAGCTGGACTGGCCCAAAGCCAGCCTGAGAGAAAAGAGACATTGTTACAGCAATCTGAGATGAGACACTTGTGTTCTGAGCCACTTAGAGACAAGCAGCTTCAGAAGAGAGCATGTACAAGAAGATAACAAAGATAAAAGCGTTGAAAAAGGAATGACATTTTAGGAAGATATTTATGAGAGATGATCCAGAATATCTTTTCTGTCTTTTTTTCTTGAAAAGAGATTCTTCATGAAAACAGAAACTTTATCTGGAAATACATCAGCCTTGAAAGAAAAAAATACAAACAAAAAGAATAAACAACAGCAAACCCCCCACCCAAGCCCACAACACTTTCTGACAGCAATGGGATGAGCAATGGCTAATGAGTAACCAACAGGTTTGTAGGTAGGACTCCAGGGCACTGAAAGACCTTGTGGGATGAATTCACAGCTGTATCTATAACCTGCTATCCCACACTGCACAGGAGTTCTTTGACTGTGAAATGAGCCTTGAGAGGCTTGTCTCCACGAACAATTTATACAATTCCATGAATATTTATACAAAGTGAAACAGCTCCAAGGAGTCAGGGGAGCACAGAGGACAAGGAAGGGGTCATACCCCATGTCCAGGTCTTAACTCGTTATTGTCAAATAATAAGATAGCATTGTCATATATTTGGGTATCAGAACCTAAATGATGTGAGAGGAGAACAGTTTGGTCATGTTACTCTGAGATGCCAGTTGACAACTCTGCTTAGGACAGACTACAAGAAACTTTAAATTAGCACAGTATTGACTCAAGTTTCAGCTTCCAAGGGGTCTGGTAGTGTAAATCTAGAAACTTGTAATGGAGGATCTTGATAAAAATGTCCCTGAAAGGACAATGGTGAAGGCAGAATGAAGTAAACTTGTTAATCCAGTTTTGATACAAAATCAAGAGTTTAACAGTAAAAGCCATGCTAGTATATTCAATGTGTGGGGAGGGGGCAAATTAGGAAAAGGAGGACTGAAATAATTTTCATAACTTTATGTTGTTAAAGCCATCCTTAGCACAAATTAATTTCAGTAAGACAGGAATGATACCTGTAAGGAGAATGAACCCATGTGTTGCTCAGCTGGCAACANTAGTAAGACAGGAATGATACTTGTAAGGAGAATGAATTCTGCCAAATAGAGGGATAATAGTATTATGTAGGTGTAGGTCTGACACTGCTAAAAAGAAAACATCTCAGCAACTCCTTTTACTATTCTGTAACTTACCAAAAAATATTCATCCTGGTCATGCCAAGTGCTAGGTTCAAGTCCAAAGGTATGATGGAGAACCTTGTAAAATTATAATGCTTTATGTATGTAAAGTAAATCAATTATTATGCAAAACACTCCTGTTAAACTTGACTAGTAGTTGTACACAGGAACTGCTGAGTTTATAAAATGCTGGCATACTTCAATATGCTTTGTACAACCACATTGTCAAAGTCATCAATCCTCATTGCTGCTAATCCCCTTGCAGCACTAACTGAATGTTCAGATTGCCCACCTTGCATTTCCAGTGCTAACTGAAGGCTAATAAATTTCTAGTTCAAGCTTTCTTTTTTTCTTTTTAACGATAGAGCTTGATACATTGGAAACAGAAAAGACAAATGTAGAGAGCAGCACACGATTTGATTTAATTAGTATTTGGCAGAGCACACTCAGATACATTTTTAGCTAGCACTGGCTTAAGTAATAGGCTTGATTTTATTTCATAATTGTTTTTCATTACTATATAATGATTTACAGTTTAATTTATCCTGATTTTGACTTGCAGTGTTATTAATAATCTTTAATACTTGAATATATTTGGACTTCATGGGATGAAAACAGCATTTAAATTTTGCTTGGAATTTGCTTTTCCTTGGCAATAAACAATAAAACAAGGGCAATCCTCATCTAACTTTATTATTTTTCGATCTAATTTTGTTATTTAGCCTTATCCTAATTTGAAGAAGAATAAAATAGCTAATGTTACAGAGAAGTCACATTGTTACCTTCCTCTTAATGTACGCTTTCAAAGTTTAAAGAATTAATTTAAGAAGTATTACCGTGTCTATTCTTTTTACATTTCCTCTTGAACATAAAAGCTATTTCACAAGTGATGAACCTTTTTGACTTCAGATTCGGTTTAGAGAATCCAAACTTTCCCACTGCAGCCTTTCTTGCAAGAGGAAGAAGGGTTTCTAGAGTCTCAAACTCAGATCCCAGCTCTGCTTTTTCACCAATAACCAAATATGTTCCAGAAAAAGAGGTGCTAGCTCCAAAGAGCTGCCAGACTAACAGACTTGAGGCAGAAAGGCAAGCAGGATTACAAGTCTGCTCTAGGATCAGCCATTGAATGCATTATTTTCCCATCCTCTCCCCAGCCTGTCTGCTTTTTCTGAAAGAATATGGAGGGGCTTACAGCTGGTGGAATAGAGTACATATTTTTGAGGGAAAATATATACATGTTGTTCTCATTTAACTAATTAATTCTTGATACAGAACACTACTGAAATGTAATTGTGTGTGAAGATTTTGCAGCGTTCCCAATATAATCATACAATAACCTGATCTAAATGCAATAAATCACATGCAAATAATAAACCCTCCTATGACAACATCTTGGAAGGACATTTCTCCTCAGACAGGGAACAGATTCAGAATAAACAAGAGACAGCTTTTTTCAATCTCAAACAAAAGAGCAAATAGAAACAATTCTAATACCCCTGAGCCAGATAAAGAGTGTTCTTTCAGCTGTGTGAAGGCTGATTACTGAGACGACATTTCTTGGCTCCAGTAATGCTATTCGTATGACTGAGTGCTCAGCCACAGCAGCAGGTACTACAAAACTCTGTTTAAGACCTCACTATAACTTTGTCAGGTATAAGGCATCCAGAGGGGGATCTTAAGAAGTGAAATTCATGAGGTTTACCAAGGCCAAATGCAAAGTTGCTGTAGGGCAACCCCGGTAACAACACAGACTGGGCATGAATACTTCAATAGCAGCCCTGCTGGGAAGGATTTGTGGGTGCTGGTGGATGAGAGGCTGGACATGAGCCAGCAATGTGAACTCACAGCCTAGAGAGCCAAACGTGTCCTGGGCTGCATCCAAAGCAGTGTGGGCAGCAGGGGAGGGAGGGGATTCTGCCCCTCTGCTCTGGTGAGACCCCACCTGGGGTGCTGTGTACAGCTCTGGGGTCCCAGCACAGGAAGGACATGGACCTGTTGGAGAAGGTCCAAAGGAGGGACAACAAGATGATTGCAGGGATAGAGGAACTCTTCTATGAGAAAAGGCTGAGAGAACTGAGATTGTTCAGCCTGGACAAGAGAAGGCTTTGAGGTGACCATATTGCAGCCTTTCACTACCTAAAGGAGGGTTACAAGAAATCTGGAGGGAACCTGATCACAAAGGTTTGTGAAGATATAACAGGAGGTAATGTCTTCAAACTGAGAGTAGGATTAGATCAGCTATTATAAAGAAATTCTTTGCTGTGAGGGTGGCAAGGCATTGGGACAGGTTGTCCAGATAAATTATGGATGTCCCTTCCCTGGAAATGTCCAAGGCCAGGCTGGATGGGGCTCTGAGCAACTTGGTCAAGCAGAAGGTGTTCCTGTCCATGGCAGGGGGGTTTGGAAGTGGATGATCTTTATGTTCCCTTTCAACCCAAACCATTCTATGATTTCATGGTTCTATGATTCTGTGTTTATCAATTATCAGAATGAGTAATTTCTTTCCTACTGTACAGAAGATTACCACACAGGACACACTAGTTCAGAGGTCAAGAAGACCCAAATTATTTTGCCAGTCTGGTACAATGCGTTCCTTTTTTTATCAGTATGTGTTCTGCAGGAGAGTATTCACAATTTCTACATGCAATTAAATAAAAGAAGTGGTTTTTACAGGCCCATTAGAGAGAAAGATAGCTCCTGATGGGCTGAATATTGCATGAACCATTAGTGTTTCTGAACCTGTGCGTCTCCTCTAGAGTAATCATCCAAGGCTTTTAAAAATTAAGCAGAATATATAAAGCAAAAAATACTTTCAATAAAACACAGTGACATGAAGGTTGATTTGCTATTGTGAGCTTGTTTTTACTATTTAGTCCAATATACTTCTCACTGGGTTGTCAAATTACTTTCAGCTTAGAATTAGTAGCTTTTATTTTTTTCTTTTTTTAATTGGTGTAAAAGCTTTGTGCTTCTTTATGTAAGAAGGTTCTGCTGCCAAACATCATAAGAATTATATTGGCTATTTGTGACTTGATTTATACATCCGCAAATGGAGCAAGGGATAGAATTCGTCTTCAGCTCCTTTTTTTTTCACTTGTTTACACAGTAATCTTTGTCAATATGAAAGTCAATGCAGCTCATTTTCCAAAAAATAAAGCAGCCTCATCAGCGTCAGAGATGGTGACAACATATGGGGAGGTAGGTAAAAAGTTACTTTAACTGCTGGCATGACCCTGGCTGGGTTATAAACAAACTGTGAGACTGGAGATTGACTCTAGAAATACAGGAACAAGACTGGCTTGCTTCCCATCTGAAGTGTGCAGGCAGCTTTAAAAACTGACATACAAAAGTTTTCAAAGCCTACACCATTGTAGAGTAAACATGAGTGTACTGTTTGTACAAAATAATAAACTAGTTTACTTACATGATACGGGCATACACCCAAACTGTCTGAGTGAAAGAAAGTAGGACTATAGGGGAAGGAAATGGATGAGAAATAGAGTTCTTGTTACCTTTCTCTACCAGTAGCTAACCTAGCAAGAAAACAGCTATGAAGTTCTACCAGGGTTGGTTGGCAGTGAATTGGTACTATCAGAAGAAAGACTTTATGCTTCAGAGATGTGCTTGAGTTGTAGCTGTCCTCCACTCAAATCCCAAGGTGGTCTAATTTAAATGCCATACCTTGCTCAGAGGTATGTACAGAAGTCTCAGGGGTATGTGTAAAACTGGTATTTACCTCAGATCTTCCTAATACCTTAGAACCAACTGAGTTCTGAAACAGGCAAACATTTCATCTGCAGGCTCACAAAAGCCAGCAACCCACAGGCAGAGTGGAGGTAATTGTTGAACATGACACAGGCCTCTGCACAGCTGTGTGACAGAGTCCTCAATGTTGAAACGCAGAAGGACAGTTCTGTTCTCCTTTCTGGCATGGTAACAGGAGGAGAGAGTTTCACTGGTCAGGTGGATATAGCTGATAATTTTGCTTGAACAAAAGTGACTTGCCCTCGAATTCTCTGGATATGAATAAGTAATGCCCAACTGTTTCCAAATATAATTAAAAGCATTGTTTGGTCTCAACAAATTTATCTGAGGTGATCTAAAAAAAAGTTCTGTTTTTCTCAAAGCTTCTGTTCCAGTTAGCTCATCCATCCATATTTGTGTACACAAGGAGGATTTAGTGCATGAAAACTAAACTAACTCTTAATAGACAGATACAGTAATTGCCATTCTGGCAGAATCTAAATCAAATACTTTTTTTTGTTATCTTCTTTGGCAACTGTGCCAAATGATGAAAACTGTGGATATTTTAAACTTGTTGTGTTAATGGCTCATTTTCAGGATCTGTCGCTGGAGTATCAAGACTAATATATAATAAAAAAATGATCAAATCTTAGGGGGCAAAATTACAAGCAGCTTTGAAACAATTTTTACAAAAAGAATAGGAGGGGAAAAAGAATTTACAAATGAGGAATATGCTTTGCTACTCTAGGAGGGAAGCAGTGAGAGCCTCCTCTAGGAAAAAACACAGTTAAGACAAAGGCACAGACAACCCGAGGGGCCAGACCTGTAAGGAGGGTATGACAGTGGTCACAAAACAAGAAATATTTATTTTCCTTTTGTGCTCTGTCCTTGGATGCCAAACTAGAAATCACTTTAAGGTATCTGAAGATGCAGACAATGTGAGTCAGGCATGGTTACAGATTTGCACATTGTACAAAATAAAATAAAGGTGGGTGAAGTTTTCATTTCTTTAAAAAAAATAAATATATAGAGTTCTTTGCAAACTACAATAAATGTTTACCAGTAAGAGTTACTGGTATCTTATTTAGCTGAGGAATTTATACCACAGTCATGGGAGGATGTCCAAGATTAATTAGATAGGCATGGCAAGCATCATGGACTCATTGCAAAGTTTGTGCCACAGCATTCTGATTGTGCTAGGAATTATTCATGTCACTGGATAGCGGGAAAAGTGCATGTATTAACACAGCCATAAGTTATCCATATCTGCAGAAGAAGTGAAGAGTGTCTTATGCACCTGGTCTCAAGGGAAGAAAGTAAAATTACTTTGTGAATCCTCTACACTTGCAGTCTTGGCATAAGCATCTAGAGGAATGGTGGAAAAATCCTCTGTAAGTGTGACTCGTTCTATGGGCAAATGGGAAAGGGCAAGCAAGGTGATGCTAACAATCATATATCTAAGAGAGGAGGAAGAAAAATTATCAAAAGACAGAGAGCCATGCACAAAGGACATGATAACACTGTGGTCAGTAAAACTGAGGAAAATCAGTATGATTAGAGGTGCATCAATAAGTCTGAGTGTAATTACTATGAACTGCTGGGATTGCAGAATAAGGGAATGTTTCAAGGCATTTGCAGAGAAAAGTTTAAATTCATACTGTCAATGCTATTTTGTAATGTATTTTGAGGCAATTCAGTGTTAGTAAAGATCATTTTTTCAACTGAAGCTATTCATAGACTAATAACAGAGCATGTCTGAGATGCCACATACCCACTTATTACATGTAATTCTGTGAAAAATTAATATCTAATTTATATTGAAATCAATTGAATTTGTGAATTTTGCCTCAGAATCGATTTCTATCTGAAAAAGGTGCTGTTAAGCACTGTGACATTCACCTCCACTATTGTAAATGTTTGTGGAAGAAATCTATAGACAGTTGTGCAGTGAATGCTACAACTCTGTTATAATCTGGGGGGATAATATATGATAATTATAATGTTTTATTATCTTAAGAGGAGAAATGAATAATTATTGGCAAGCAGTTACATCAGGTTATAATAACATTTTCTAAATGTTATTACAACAGAATTATTCACTATGAGGCTTCAAGGATCACCCAATGCCACCTGGTTCTCACAGAAAGAGCACTAGCAAGAGAGGGGGAATTTTTCCTGGATTTTGTCACCTACAGCATCACCTCACAGAACTCTGCACTTCTGGCAGTTCTGGTTGAAAAGCTTCCCAAACAGAGAAGTCAAAAAGTTTATTGATTAAGAGGGATGGAAATTCTCTTAAAAAATAGTGAAAACCAGTTGCCAAAACACTGGTTTATTTAGATTTATTTTTCTAGGAAGACTTTGCTGAGATAAGCCACAATTTTTCATGGTTAGGCTTCTCAAAAGAAGAGCCAGTCAAAAGCAGATGGCATGTTAAATGGGTTTTGGTAGAATTCAGGTCATATGAATTTGTCCCTAAGAGATTGCATGTTAGATTGGAATATTTAATTTTTTTCATGTCATACCAGATTTTGTTTTGATGTACATTTTTATCTTTGTATTTTAAATTTTTCTTTAAATGTATTGTTTATTTTTATTTTAAAATCCAGGATATAAACCCAGGTCCCAAACCTGTGACAGTAGATAAGAAATTCTGTAGTAAATTTTTTTGCAACTTGGATAACAGCCTCACCACAATAATGAACTCCTTGTCTGAATTTCCTGAAGCTCATTTAGGGAAGCTAAAACTCACTAAAAATATTGAAGAGAATGGAATCAGGAAATTATCATAAGCCTACTTAGCAAATAAAATACATCCATAAAATTATTTAGTACATTAAATGATTTAATTCATTAACTAACTAAACTGGGCAACATGTTTGGGCACTGGTCATTACATGCTTTTGAGTGTTAAAGAATGGTTATACTCTGGTTCATCAATATTTAATTCACCTTCTGATAAAATCTGGGCTGCCTGATATCTTTGTGACAGTCTTCTGTGTTATAAATATTGTACATCTTACTAAAGACTCAAGAGCTCTTCCTAAAGCTATTTATGTGACAGTCCAGCTATGTGACATCATCACTTTTCATGCCCTTTATACTTCGTTTCTGTTTCTCAGTGTGATTTGAATATTTTAATTTTTTAAGGTAATTCAGAACTCTCCTGTCCCTAAAGCTAACAGTCTTTATTAGACTGGGTTAATTTAAAAGAAAAAGCAAATCTAAGTAGTTTCTTTGAAGTGATGTGCTGAGTTATCATGAGCTATGCCACTGTAACCTGCCAGACATATTTTGAGCCAAGGACATGCACGTGACCAGCAGCTATCAGAGAAGACCTTCAGCTGAAAATGTCTTTAAAGGCCACATATCTTGTAAATTACATTTTAGAAGGTGCTTTTAAATGTTAACCAGTAATGGCATCCATGGCCCAAAAAATATACTATTATGCAATTATGGAGATTTATAAGCAACTGAACAGATATATACAAAATACATTCACTACATTAGTAAGTACTTTTTTCTCTAAATTGAGACAGAGAGGGTCAAACTTTTAACTTAATAGTATCTCTCCTCAAACTTTCAGCTGGATTTTGGGATAGTCAGAAATGTTGTAGCATGAAAAATAGAATGTATAAAAGCTACTGGAGAATCAGTGGGCCAAGTTCAGAGTTTGATTCATTAAACGAAACTCTTTTCTGAGCCATAAGGCTTTTGCAATGTTAGGCAATTAACTAGATTTTCTCTTGGCTCCTGTGCCAGCAACAAAGAGTAGTCAGCACACTTCTAATTACAGACTGCTGTAAGACAGAAACCAAATGCAAATTCAGATTGATTTACATACTGAATGAAGCTCATTTTGAATTTTGATGGTTCTTTCTCCTAGGTGCCTCTGAGTTTGTTTTATTTCTTCTTGACCCCTCAGTGCTTTATGATTTCTGTGCTTACACAATTTTATTATCACGTCTTTGCTCCAACACACTTCAGTTAACAGGAAAAACACCAGCCCACAGAACCTGGACAGTTTCTGAGTGGATTTGCTGTGGGTCAGATGTCCTCCCACCTCCACCTCAGGACAAGGCACAGCTACAAACTCTCCCTTCACCCCACTTTCTATGGGAGGAAAGCTCAGGTGCACAGCTGAGATGGAAGCTGCAGAATGATTCAACAGGTGCTAACCTCAGCACATGGGGAACCACATCCCAAGAGGTGCTACATCATGTCTCATCATCAAGAACACACAAAAGTGCACTATTTATCTTTCTGAACTTGCCAATGCCAAAAGAGAAATCAGGAATTGCCATGGGAGTAGTCGTTGCCCTGCTCTTTGCAGTCCAGATTCTGAAACAAAGGTTAGGCTCATGAAAATATTTTCAAGAATGCTTCTACATCTTTGCTCTAAAAAAGGCTGAAAAGCCAAAAGAGCCATCCACATTGCTAATTATCTACTAAATTGCAAGCACTTCTGTACAAACTGCTAGTTGTTGCTTTTGTAGAAAACAAGGTTTAAATAAAGTATGAGGGCACAATGGGACTTATATTCTTGTGTTGAGAAATACTAAATAGGAGGGAAGCAATAACTCCCATGCTATGCACAACCACATACACAGGTTTCCTGTGGCTCTGACATACAAAACTCACAGAGGGATATCAGAGCACTCACAGACTTGAAATAAATACACCTTACCCAAAAGTTACATCTTGCAGTAATCCTAGTGAAAGTTCCCAAAATAAATATTGAAAGATGTGTAGAGAGTTCTGAGTTATTAAGGGATATATGGTTTTTTCACAGGTTTGTGTTGGAATGCATCATTCACATTTCAGGAATTTCCCTTCCCCCCTCGGGGAACTCAGCTTCAGCTGCTCAGCATGTTGGCTGGAATGTCAGCTCTCCTGCTGCTGTACAGCGAGCAGGGTTAAGCAGCAGTAGAAATATTTTTGTATTGTAGCAAGTCTCAGCTAATTCACAGTCCCTTGAGTCTTGAAATTCTTTCTCCTGAAAGAGCACAATGGCTTTTGGATTTATTATTTCTTAACATTACATGTGTTAGCTATTCATAGTTTTCTTTACTGCAGTGTCTTTTGAGGCATTCCTTGTGACTCTGAGTACCATTTGTGCCTTCACATATTTTTGTATGTAATGAAAGCTCTTTAAAGAACAAATTCAGACAAAACCTTTCACTTTTATGAGATTTTCAGGTTAATTGGCATTTTCTATTATCATAGAATCATAGAATGGTTTGTGTTGGAATGGACCATAGAGACCAACCTCCCTTCTGTGAACAGGAACACCTTCTGCTTGACCAGGCTGCTCAGAGCCCCATCCAGCCTGGCCTTGAACATTTCCAGGGAAGGGACATCCACAACTCCTCTGGACAACCTGTCCCAATGCCTTGCCACCCTCACAGCAAAGAATTTCTTTATAATAGCTGATCTAATCCTACTCTCAGTTTGAAGACATTACCTCCTGTTGTATCTTCACAAGGCTTTGTAAACAGTTCCCCTCCAAATTTCCTTTACTCCTCCTTTAGGTAGTGAAAGGCTGCAATACGGTCACCTGGAAGCCTTCTCTTGTCCAGGCTGAACAATCCCAATTCTCTCAGCCTTTCTTCACATGACACCTGCTCCATTCCCCAGCCATCTTGGTGGCCCTCCTCTGGACTTAATCCACTGAATCTATGTCCTTGCTGTGCTGAGGATGTTGTTGCTATTTTGTCTACTCCTTATAAAAATACGTTAGCATTATTAAAATTTATTGTACCAGAATTACTATGGAGTAATTATCATGCTGTTATCATGCTTCCTCATTCAAAAGCTTTTTTGTGCTTTCTCACAGCTCCTGCCTTTTGATAAACAGTTTCCAACTTTCAGTCAGAGGTCTAACCAGTGGTGCTATTTTCATTTTTCATTTCTACTTTCAATGCCAGTATTTTAAAGGCTCATATGAAACCCTGCCAACACAGCTTTCTTCCAAAACAATGGATATGTGGATGTAATGGCTAGGATAGATGCTACTACCTTTAATCAGTAGTTTGAATTATTAATTTACTCGTATCTTGTTAGAATATTACTTCTTCTTCTTCTTCTTTTTCTNGAAAAATTTTCAAGCAAAAATAGATGATCCAATATGGCTAAATAATTTTAATTCATGCTTATCCAGAATAGCAGTGTGGGAAACTGTAAGTGGGAGTTAAGTGACAAGTGCATAACTAGGTGCAAATTGATTGAACATTTATATGAAGTAAAAACAATCAAACATTAAAAAATTAAATAAAAGAGCTTTAAAGGAAGACGATAAATATTTAAATGCCATGACTGCCAAATAATCATTAGTAATTTTCTGTCATAAAAAGTATAGGAGTGAATTTTTGACAGTGCCTCTTGGATTAATCTAGATTTACCCAGGATGTGAAAGCAATATTTCATCAAGACTAGATGCTTTTTCACAGAGTTGTATCCATGAGTGCAACATAATGGGGTCTAGGGAGAACAAAAACTGTCTTCCAGAAGTTCTGGTTTTTGGGATGAAGCCAGGAGGACCTAAGACCCTTATGGAATACTATGCCTAGGCACATAATTCAGCAGTGTAAATTATGCTGAGGGCTAGACACATAGGTGTTCAGTGCTGAGATATTCTGTGCCTAAATCCCCACTCTTGATCTGTCAGCTTAATAAAGCTGACTTTGAATGCCTCAAAATAGCTTTGAAAATGGAAGGAAGCATTAGAACATCGCCTCCATAAGAAGGAATATATCTCTGGGATAGTTTATTGAACAGATGTCAATTTCTGGTAATGAACTAGAAATATATTCTAATCCACCATGAAATTGAAAACACAAAAGTTAAACACTATGGTGTAATAACACAGAAAAAGCCATCAGTCATTGCAGTTATCTAAATTTATGTCCTTTCATTACAAAATAAATAAACTAGAAGACATTAAAATGCAGTGAAGACTGTTTCTAAATTGTGCAGCATATAATATAAAAGGGAAAGATAATGACCCTGCAGCAAAGCCTTCACGGAAAGATGATAGAAACTTTGGCCACTTAGTCATCTCCGAAGTTCAGGGGTCTGTTTCATTCCAAGTCTTTCTACGGCACACCTCTGTCGGATGCAAATATATTTGTACTATGCCTGTCCTGCTGAGAGCCAGCAAGATGAATACTAAGATGTCCACAAGTGACTAATGAACACTGAGAACACCAAGCTTAAGGGTTTAAATCAGGGCATTCTGAAAGAGATTTGTTTTTTGGCTTTGAATTCTCAGTTCTTGTAGCTACTCAATTCATTACAAATGCTAATAACCATGGCATTGAAATTAAAAAAAAAATAAAGGATGGGAAGGAAAATGTTACATTTAGAAGTTATTTGGTGCCTCCTGCATATCCTTAGCTCTTTTTCTTGGAAAACCAGTTTAAAATTTTTCAAGTCAAGACGTATAAATGGAAGCCATGTTTTTAACTCTTGGCCTAAGCCATTTGCCCAGCACAATAGAAGAAACCCCTGACAAGAGCAAGAGAAGACTCTGAATTTCTTAAGCCTGCTCCAGTATCACAGCCTACGGATGACTGTGTAACCATTTGCAGGATTTTAGGTCTTTATGGTAAATGTAGTGCCTGGGGAAAGATCTACCCTTCTCAGTGACTGATATCACTCTGCTCCATGAGACTTTAGAAAAACAACTTAATGGCTTCCCATAGCAAAGAGAAGGGTTTGTTTGGTGTAATGAAGGAACAGTGGCCACAGAAAGGACATGGAAACCAGCTGGCAGTCATCATGGTAGAAACAGAAAGCACTGGATTTTGCTTCCAAAGTTGAAGTTATTCGTCTCTCAGAGTACCCTATTTTAATGGGTTTCTCAATCTACCAGTTCATCCACAAAATTGTATTGTCAAATGAATAAATATGCAAATTGTGTGCTGTGTTAGTTTGATTCATCAAGTAAGAGAAATTAGGGACATGCTTTTTCTAATCACCCATAAATATTTGTTACCACTTTTCAGCAGCTCTAAATATATCTTCCTGAATGAATACGATCTATTAGCACGAATTTTATTCTCTGCTTCTATTCCCAGAGTACATTACCCTTACTTCACTTTTCTGACTTGGAAAATAAAGTTTCTCCACTTCCACAAATTTCTATGCCCTCCTTGGCTTTTCCTGCCAAAACAGCACACCCTGTTCTATCTCATGACTCTCCACTGCTATCCCTTGAGCTCTCAGGGGCACAAACTGATGGGCTTGGGTGATTTTATGTTTAATAAAGCCAACTTTCTTGTTTTTAACTTTATTCAACGAAGAGTCAAAAAACTCACAGAGAAGAAAACAAAAATGGATAGAGCAGTTTGTTCCCAGCAAGGCCCATTCTCACTACCAGGGTCTGGCACAAAGGCTGCTCAGGTCACACCATCTCAGATGCATGAAGCAATGATGTGCTGCCTTAGGAGCTCAGGGATGCAGCCAATGTATCAGGTAATGAGAAAAATCCGAGCTCAGGGTGCAGCAGGTGAGTGTGCTCATGAGCAGGGCTTTGCTGAGTGTGAGAAATAACCAGATGGCAAACTCATGATGGACAAGGTCTGTAACATACCATCACAGGGGAGAGCAGAGACTGAGACAGGGATGCAAATGCAGGAGAGGGAGTCCAGCTGTGTGGCAGCAGAAGTCAGGGGTTGGTCACTTGTGATTGCTTGCTGGACTTGGTATAACAGGGAACATAAAGACATACATAGAGTGACATATCAGACTAGAAGGATCACTACATTTTATCCTCCCTTTCCCAGCCATTGCCTCCTCTTCATCCTCTTCTTTCATAATGCCTACTCAGCACCTTTATAATTAATGCTTATTAATCAGTCTGCCAGAACTGAAGCAGATTAAAGAAGATTTAAACTGCACACTGTAATAACACTGAAGGAAACCAGAGGGCAAGTCAATGCTTTCAAAAGCTAAATCTGGATGTTGATTAGATATCTGTGTGATCAAGAAGCCATGAAAAATTAACCTTGTAGAAGTGGAGAATATCAAATTATTTTCTAAAAGTTCACATTTAAATTACTGGTTCATTTTAAAGGTATAGTGAAATCTTTGTTGTCTTGAGCATCTAGAATGTTGTTTATCTCTTCCTGTACAGAACATCTTTGCTTAGGCAGTTTGTGTTTGCATGAGTACTTCTGTCTGTGTTAATTTGTGTGGCTATCCATGCTCATGTGTGTGTATCAGGTGTACACACATATTCCCACAAGGAATACATGCTACTGGCTTGACTAGGAAGCTTGACCATGGAGCTGCTCCAGCTCCATTTCTCTCAGGCTACTGGAGTCAGTGTCTCCTAACAAAGGTGACTAGAACCACATGGGTACATGAACCAGGCAGTTTATTCATATATGAATGCATGTCTATAAGTTTAAAATACATCTGCATGACTAGAAATGGCACTTTGACTCAGCAAGACTCTTCCAAGATCAAGTCAATTTGAAGGATGTCTGTAACAGAGAAGCTTGTGTCGCCAACACAAATTCCCATTTTAAGACTAAATGTTGCTAAAACATGTCCCTGTGATTACTACAAATTATTTTATTTCACCTAACTTGGACAGTCACTTCCAAAATCACACAAATGTCCCTCTCTTGCTAACGGAAAGAGAATTCACCAATGTCGGAATGTTTGGGAGCCATGTGATTCTGCACAAAGCAAACAAGAGTCCTTGGAAAATGTTGAGTTTCATGCCCAGTAAGATGCTTTTGTGTAGCATAACATAGGCCAATAGCCATGGCATCAGGAGATTGAAACATGGACTTTTTCTTCTGGAGTTTTGTTTTGTTTTGTTTATATACTGGAACCCAAGTGGATCTATCTGGGCATTTATTTTTAATGTCAAAAGACAGTTATCTCCAGAAATATTAGGTAAGATGTGATCAGGTCAGTGCTCTCAGTGTGAAAAAGTCAGACATAACCCAAGACAATGATATTCAAAAATACAGGTTTAAACAAATGGCTTTTAAAAACCTTTCCATAGGAACTTGGCCTAAAGAATAACATGGCACAAGTTTTATTCCTGTCCTTAGGGCAGTCAAGATATCAGTACATATGTTTTATTTTTCAGCACACATACGAAGAACTTACCTTGCTTATCTAGAGTGCATATGGTCCAGAATTACAGGTATTTGTTGAAACCTGTCTGGTTTCTGGCCATCTGCCATTTTGACAGTGCAGGGATGTTTTCAGTACTGTATTGAAGGCATTAAGCAAATAACATTAAACAATTTAATAGAAATAAGGAGAACTTGAAAGGAAAACAAGTCTGATAAGCTACTAAGACTTTGAAATAATAAAGTGTTTTACATGTGTAGCTTCTCCCTATATTTTAAATTTTTTACAGAAAACAAAACATTGTGTTTAGAAAAACCTGTTATTTGATATTTAAATTACAGTCCCTTTGATTTGGGTTACAAAAATCACACTTTAGAAGAACAGTGCCATGACTATGAAATAAATTCTATATATTTCTGCAGTAATGCAGTACTTGTGACAACAGTGTAGAAAATGCCTTTATCCTAGGTTGACATTAGTAAAGAGTAAAAATGCTGTAGTCCTTTTCTAGTGACCAGCCTCTGTTACAACATAAATGAGTCCTGCTGTAACTCAGATCTTGGCAAATTCAGAAGGAAACAGATTGGTTTGCCCTCTATCCTTCTTATAAGTCTAAGGTCCTCAATAGCAATACACATTCAAAGTCAGATTTCAAAGTATGACTTGAAAGTGATCTTCTCTAAGGTTGTTTAACAGATGCAGAAAATGAGACACCAAAAGTTTTTGCTATTGTCACTATGCAGATCTGCAACAGAACTGCAAACAGACTCCAGTTCTTAGTCCAAAGCCCTGCCTTTTAGGTCACACTGCTAAATTTATGGCAAATTATTTTATATAAAAGTCATACTTAGCAATGTAATTGAAATTGTCAAGAGTGCCATTTTCCATGCAGTCCCATTAGCAGCCTAAGTGAACATTTCTGCCAGCAACTTCTGAGCCCACCACCTAATTCCCCTCACATTTAGCAGAAGTGTTGAGATAATTAAGCTTCTATTATCATTATGCTAATGATGAGAGATACTTGTAATTGCTCTGAATGAAGGAAAAGTTCAAACCTGGTTTTACACCTTGAGACTCCTTCAACAAGCTCCTAATGGCAGAGACAAGTTTTTTAGATTTTGTCCTTCCATAAGAGCTCAACACAAGGAAACAAGGCAGGGAACATTGTCTCTCCTTTGCATACTCAGCAGCCTTCTGCATCACAGGGACAAGACATTGGAGAGGAGCCAGTGTACAGCCAGAAGTTTGCAAGGGCCTACTGGAGCCACCAGCTGTGAGTTTAATTGTAAAGTGACTCCTTCATTGTCATCCAGACCCCAATTATTCAGATTAAGGTTCTATTAACAGATCCTTGGTGAGGATCTAAATATGTGAGAAACACTATAAAATAGTTTGCTTTTGATTTATTTCACCAGTTTCTTTCGGACAACAATTTTCTTTTGACACCTTCACAAGTCATAGTCAAGGTCAACAATGAGGAGATAAAGGCAGACACGTAATTGAGAAAACATATAAGTTGTTGCTTAACGTTTTAGAGGTAAAGGGAAGATTAATAGAGTAACAAATTATTTCATTAATTGAATACTTGTTCAACTTTACATTACACAGAGTCCCAAACCAGTTACTATCATTTAAGGGAAGTGTTTTCAGTTTGACAGATATTTCTAAAAATATTCTTTCTGGGGTGACCTGAAAGTTTGGAAAGGAATTTAGTTATTCAGGGACCTGAAATGGTCTTATTGTGTTGTAGGTTGAGTGCTTTGGGTGCATTTGGGTTTTTCACTGGAGATTCAAGCAAAGCAGATACTGTCACAATAATCCTGACTAGCTGGACTCAACCATATCCTTATCTCTGAGTTTTACACAGCTCTGGGACTCCTTAAGGGGGATGCTGATGAAGTGGGTTCCATGGCAAGGTTATGTTGGGGGGGGAGGGGGTAGGAGGGCAGCAGAGATGGCCTCTGTGAGAATGGACCAGGGGCTGCCCCATCCCAGGCAGAACCAGTTCCTGCTGACTTCAAAACAAACCCTTGGCTCCACAAAAGCTCAGTCAGGCTGGTGGCACCTCTGTGAAAACATTTTTAAAAGGGTAAAAACCACTTCACAGCTGCTGTGAGAATGGAATGATAAAAATGTGAGAGAAGCAACCTTCTAGGCACAAAGGTTATTCCTGCTCCCACATTGAAGCAGTTCATGAAGGACTGCATCCCCCATGCTGGAGCTGGGGAAAATTAAGAGGAGGAAGGGCAGCAGAGACAAAGTGCTATAAGCTGCCTGCAGGCCCCATTCCTCAAAAGCTGTTCCACCCGCAGGAGGGAGGAGAAGGAAGAAGAGTCACAAACAAAGGAGTTAAGTTGAGCCTGAGAAAAAGTGAAGGTGGGTAAAGATGGGTTTAGTTTTATCTTTTAGTTTTGTTATTGTGTCTCACTATTCTACTCTATTTCTAATTGGCAGAAAATTAAGTTAATCTTCCCCAAACTGAGCCTGTTTTGCCTGTGATGGTAATTGCTGAGTGATCTCCCTGTTTTTATCTTAACTTGCAAGATTTTTTGTCACATTCTTTCCCTTTGTCCTGCTGAGAAGGAAAAGGGAGATAGTGGCTGTAACGGGGTCTGGCAACCAGGCACTCTCAACCCACCACAGCTGGAACTGTGGGACATCAAAGCATCCAGCACAGGGGAAATCAAACTACAGCAGCAAAAATCTTCCCTTGCCATTGGTTATATCTTCTCTCATACACATATTTAAGTTTCTTGGGGCATTAAAAGTAGCATTTTGGAATAAATACTGGAAGAAATAGGAAGGTCCAGGAGTTGAGAGTTGCTGCATACCTGTGTCATTTTTTTATCCCAAAAGATGTGCTTTTGGCTGAGGCCAGTTCCACCATAGGCCATTGCTTTCTGGCTGCAGTCTTATAGTGAAATGTAAACATTTCAGACAGATGTCTGGCAGTAAATTGTCTCTTCAAATATTTCCTAGCTCCTGTGCAATATCTGCGTGTGGATGTCCCAGAAACCCCTGGGATGTCTTGAATGGCACTTACATTTAGGAAAACCCACAGTAAACCCCACACAGCCCAAGCAAGTAAGACTCTTGGGAGGAGGCTCATTCCCTCTTTTCGATGTGATTAAGGTCTAGGCCATTCATAATTCACCTATGAATTCAAAAGGGGAATCCATAAAGAAAAAATTTACACTACTGTATGTTTCATTAAGACTCACATCTTCTTACTGTTAAGCTATCAACTCAGTGTCAGAGGCTTCTCATCCACCAGGATATTATTAATTTCATAATTTTTCACCAGTTCAGCAAAATTATTGCCACTTACTTTTCCCTTAACCATAAATAAACACCATTCCCATATTTTCCTTCTGTTCATCATTGAATTCTTGCTAAGCTTCCCCCCACACCCCCTCCCCCTTTCTTCTTTTTACTGGCAAGTTTTCAGGGGCATTTGAAGACAATGTTGGGAAAAATCATGACTGATCTACTCATGACTTCTATGGCAAGAACTGCTGCATTACAATTGCAAGGGGAGACAAAGGCTGACAGCCTTTTTACGTTTCAGCACCAATTTAAGGCTGTTAACCTTGAAGGCAATGGCAGGTGCTGACCCTCGAAGGCTGAACCCAGTTAGTGTTGAGCCAGAGAGTGAAGGGCTGAGCAGCTCCAGAGCCAGCCAGGTCAGCAGCAGCAGGAGGGCTCAGTGCCCCAAGAGTTTGTCCCCTGACTGATGATTTCTTAAAGCTGCCTGGGCTGAAATACTGATTCAAGCCAATTACCTTGTTCTTGCAGCTTGTTCAGGTAGCAAAGTAAGCTACTCCATGACTGTACAGCTAATAACTCAATTTAGGAGCTAGTCTTGAAGGGCACAAAGTGACTCAATTCACCAGGACCTTCCTGGGAGCTGATGGTATTTGGCACTCTGCAGGGTCAAACTCTTAAAATAAATATAAACGAAAGACTCCTCAGTTGACTTTTCACATAGTGATGCAGTGAGGATTGGTCTGAAAGATTAAAGTGATAAAGCCAGCTAAAAGTTATTTTGTAATACTGAGTATTTATTGACCTGCAGTGTCTTGTAGCTGACAGACATCTGGAAAAATTCTGTAGTGGGTGGGGACTCATCCATAAGGGTGGTTAATTTCACTGGCAATTTGGCTGAAGCAAGACCAGAAAAGCCAAATTAATTCCATGGTAAAGCTCTGAGGATATACAGTTTATGAGCCTAAAAGACTTAAGCTACAGTCCTCTGTCTTTAACAGCTGATTAGTCCCTTGAACTAAACCTACTGGAAAAATCTTCGGTGCTACTCTTATTGAAGCCTTTATTATTTGTTCTGGGTCTTTGTTATAGGTTGCCCTTGGAGCTTTCTCTACCTGATTTTTATTAAAAATATATCTGAGCTTGGGAAAGTAATAGCTGAAACAAAAAAGAGATTTGTAATGACAACAGTACAGGAAATACTCATTTGTATTCAGAGCATGGAAGTGATGAGTGTTTTTGCTAGCTATTACCCCTGATACCACAGCCATATTGTTCATCTCAATACAATCCTGGTAGTGGAGTTCAAGTCCCATTGTCATTGTTATCATTATTTCTAGGCAAATCCATTTCTGGGTTTTAAATCAGATATATCTGAAGACTTTACTATTTTCTTCTTTGCTCTCCTCCTTTTCCCCTTGCAAATGTTGTGATTCCAGTCACTTCAGGGGGAAAGAGTTTACTGAAAGGTTATACACTGGCTCCAGGACTCCCTGAGCTGGAATTGTTATTCTGCCAGTCCTGAGCAAAGAGGATTTTCATCAGCTGCTAACCAGCACAGGACAATTAAGAAACCCCTTTTTCAGTTCTTAATCCCACAAAAGTACCCTTTACATAACATCTCACCCAAAAACTGTTTTGCACATTTCTGGCTTGGGATCTGGGTGGTCTGCCCAAGTGTTCAAAGATATTTTGTGAGAAGGAGAAAAAGAGGAGGATGACATCATTCTTAATATTTTTTTTCAACATAGCTTTTCCCTAAAACCAGTAGAGAAGAGGATGTGCTGAGCCTTGCATGGTGTCAATTTCTGAACAACACAAGTTCTCCTTGATTAATTTTACCAAAGACTTATATGTGGTCTAATCACAGAGTAAAAGAGCAGCTGTTAAAAACATCTAGTTTTCTTTAAATTAAATGTGTTATAATGATGATTGCTTTTCTGAATATTTCTGCAGTTATTAGTACAGCAAAGGAATTTGAAATACTTACTGCAAAACAATATTAGTAGATTGCATTTACTAAGTAAACAGGACATGATGTTATAAATTGTTTGTGCTATAACATGAATGTTTAACATAATGTAAACTGATGTTTTTTAGCATAAAAAAGTGGCAGTGTTCTCATACCCTCCTGCTCAGAAAATCTGTCAAATGAGTAAGTGTAAACAGCAGTTTGAAAACAATTCATGCCTGTGCTCACGTTTTATTAATCACTACAAACAGATTTAAGATCAGATAATCTGAATGAAGCATTTCAATGCTATTTGAAGATACAAACTTGAAAAATTACATGTCCAGTTCTGATTTCACTCAACTTTTAATAAAAATTATGATCATAAAGAGATTTGTTGCTGTGTGTTAAAATATCATAGATCCTCTCACTTATATATCACTTTGCTTATATCACTTAAGTACTTGATCTGGAGACAGGAATCAAAAACATGTGCTGATTCTGCTTGTGCCACAAATGGTGCCACAGGAGGCCCTGTGTGACTGTGTCATCCAGGAAAAAGGAATCAGCGCAGTTCCCCCTCAGGAGAGCATTCATTATTGTGTCTCTCCCAGCACAGAATTCATAACCATCTGGCTTCCAATTAAGCAAAACATACAAAAGTGCTTTTGCTGCTTTCAGCTGAAGCTGATATACCCTCCCTGCAGAACTCAAAGAACTACAGATGAAGACAACATTCAAGAGCTGAACACAAGACACAGTGCTGGAAGTTCAGATGTTTATTAGAGAAGGAATAGCACTGGGAACTTATTTCTAAATGTGCTTGAGTTTTACATTAAACAACCATTTGGTAAAACATTGAAATATTCATTTTAGGCAAGGACTGGAAAAGTAATTACCTCTCTGCCAGGAGCCTGATTTCAGGATAAGGTCAAGGGCAGTGACCTCCACCTGGGAAATGAAAGCCTCTTGCCCGGGCTATGGAAGCTGCTGATGCAGCTCCAGAAAGCATTTGGATTTAGAACAGCAGCATATCTAATACTGCCTGGTGAGTAACATGGAGCTGTGGGCTAATCTCTGCTCCTACAGTGTATAGACAATCTCTGCATTTGTTGGAGTGATGACTTATTAAGAATTGAGGGCATTTCGCAGGATCAGGGCTTTAGACAGCAACACATTTTCTTGTTCACCAAGAAACTCATCCGTAGACAAGAAACTAGAGAAACAGGGAGAATTATTCAGCAGCACTAGAAATAACGGAAGACCTGTGTTTAAACCTTGGCAAGGCATCTCTAAGCAGCACACTGAGCTTGCAACAGAGCCCAGCCATATTTCAGAAGCAAAGACAAGATGCTAATTCTCAGATAAAGGGGAGCAACATTGCAATAGTCTGAGACTGGTACCCAGAAACTGCAGAAAATGCTCACTTCTGCCTAAACCCATTGGGATCCTGCTGTACCTGGATGGAAATGGAGCCTGAAATGTAAGCAGGAGTCGATATCCAGCTTTTCAAAGGGAAAGAATTAATGAAACCTACAATGTGTCCTTCCTCCTGGTTTCTCAACCTTATCACATGGCATTAGAAAAAGAAAAGCAATAACAAAAGCAGCAGTAAAATTACAGGCTGTGAGGTCTAGCAGGTCCCCTTTCCTTCACATGCTCACTCAGAAATCCAGAGGGAGGTACCTAAAGACATACTCATACTCATAGCAACCTACAAGAGCAGGCTGTGCTGGGGCAGTGGGAGGTGTGGGAGGAAGGGAAAGCTGCCTGTGAAGACAAGCACGAGTGGCACAATCCACTGGGGAGGAAGCTGTGCCAGGGAGCAGAGCCTAGTGCCTGCCTGGCCCCACCACCCAACCTCCAGAGCAGCTCTTGTTCGAGTGTGTTTGGACTGTTATAAAGCAATTTTGATAATGCACCTGTGGTAACATCATAATTGGATCTTAATAACAAATTAAGCACTGCATGCATATCTGCTCCTAAGCACCCCTGTTGAGTAGAGGGAACCATTAATGACTCAGCGAAAATGTATGTAAATGTGAACTGTAAAAGTTTTCCTGAGACTATAAGCTGAAAGTACAGACACCGGGTGACTGTGGGTTAGACATTCAAATTGACAATTTCTTATACAAAATAATATAACACTGAAGAGAAACTGCTGTGTTTCCCTCAATGGACCAGACCATTGCAAACCTTTCTGTGAGTTTAAGCTCTCCTCGGAGCAGCTAGTCTGAAACTTCAGCCAAGCTTTCTTTAAGCTTCTCAAACTGTACTTTTCATGTTACCTCAAAGCAATTGAGCTGACACTTCTGAAATTTTGCATTAATACTTGTTTCTAAGCTTGTCAAGCATGAGAAGAAAGACTTATCACTGGCGTGAAGAAGAGCCTTATCCCCCAGCTGTACCACTAGAGCATGATGAATTGGTGTTTAACAAAATTCCTCAATGCCTCAGGCAATGGCACAATTAAATCTTAGTTTTGCTTTCCCTTTTCCTTTGTACTGTACAAGTATGAAATTTAGAAAGAGCTGTAACTGTTACGATATTCTAAATCCCCAGTGGATAGAACCTTAGTGAGGTATGAATAAGTGTAAAATATTATGTATTGGGTTGTTCTGGAACAGTCCAAAAATATAAGAAGTAAGCTCTCCAGACTTCAAAGAAATAGTGTCTGAAGATATTATCTTTCCTTATATTCACGGAAACATAGAAAGGTTTGGACTGGAAGAGACTTTCTGAGAGATAATTAAGTTGAACCTCACATCATCTAGTCCAACAAGGTAGACTTTGCAGAAATCTCTATAGTAGACTCACTAGTCCTTAACTGAAGGGTCTTTTATGCCCCTTGGAGGAATTTGGTGTTGTCTGCTGTTGCAAACAGGATATTGAACAAGATAATACATGTTTCTGTGTTCCCTTTTTTGAAAGAAAAAAAAAAGAGAATTTAAGGGAGTGGGTGTGACTTATATTCAAGTAAGTGTAATGCACCTATCTCAGTAATAAATTGCTTTTACTATGTACTGCGTAATTAAACTAATATAGAAAAATGGCTTGGGCTCTTCTGAATGTGCAGATCTGTGTAGCTAAATGCAACGATTGTATCCAATGAAAGTAAACAATTCAAATTGATTTGATTTTGAAGGATATGAGAACAGTAATGAGTTACTAACCATAAAGTTAATTTTCCCTATCTGCCTGTTTGAGTA
The DNA here is from genome assembly GCA_013400955.1 of Drymodes brunneopygia. Lineage (NCBI taxonomy): Eukaryota > Metazoa > Chordata > Aves > Passeriformes > Petroicidae > Drymodes > Drymodes brunneopygia. The sequence continues at coordinate 176,137 of VZTZ01014059.1, forward strand.
ATACATTTGGCAAGATTGTCCAGTTGTGTATCTTTTCTAAAATTAAAACCACAGCATTAAACCACATTATTAACTGACACAGAGCAAACTAAAATGGCTCACTATCAAATAATAAACGTAATCATTATGTTAGCTAAAAATATGGAATAACAAACAATTTCTGCAAAATCCAAAGGCAGAACTCTTTATGGTCATCAACTACAAAACCCCCAAAACAACATCAAATCTAATATTAAATTGTATGTTTTCATATTCTGTCTACTAATGTGAGAAGGATTGTTGCACCTGTAAAGAGCAAACCAAGTTAAGCTAAATAACAACTGTACACACTGCTGTAATTAAATAAATATTAATAACTAACAATTGAGGAAGTAATGGAGAATTACAACAGTTTGATGTTTGGCTCTGTTACTTTTGTTTTTGTAAAGATTCCTGTTAATTAGGGGCAATAGTGACATAAAAATTTTAAGTGAAAATAGCACTATTTCAGGACTAAAACCTTTTCCTCAGTCACCCATATTTTTGCATTCGCAGCTCTATCTGACAAAACCCTTGCCTTGAGTGTTGGACACACCATCATCTACAGATTATTTCCTCTTCTGGTGTTTCAGCCACAGATGTAACTCCCTGTGCCTCTCCCTCTCGAGTATCTATATAGAGATTTTGTCTGACCACAGAGGATTAAAACTAGATTAAAATTCACTGCAGCAGGTATACTGTTTCTGATTTGAAACAAAGTTTTCACTTCTGCAAGGCTATTGTCAGTTCTGTTTGAATTTTACATATTTAATGGGAAAGCCTCGAGGAGTACATTAAGAAACACAAAAATGATTTGTCACTCATCATACCTTGAGGAAGAAATTGTATGTTTTGTGCAGTGTTTTGTTCATTTTAAAAAGATGTGTGCCTGCTGCTCGTGCTCTTTGATTTTATAGTTACATAGCACTGTATTTTCACATCTGACATGAAGGTTATGGAAGTCAGCACTAAACTTTCAAGGTTTTGCCCTGAAGGTAGATCTCAATATGCAGCTTCTAAGGGTTTGAGAACAGCTGTCTTCTTGCCCTTGGGGACCACTAGTAAGGAGCTGTAGGACTCAGAATTTGAAATACTTCTGTCTGCAGTCACCTGGCATATACACGAAATCAGAGCACAGCCATTGCAAGTCAGCTGAAGTTTTCCCTGTTTATTTTAAAAGTTTTATCCAGAGTCACTCTGTGTAAGAAAGTTTAAAATTGTCTGATTAAGATTGCCAGAGTATCTGCACTACAGCTGTTTCATAAAAGCCACCCCATCTCCCCTTGGTCTTCAGCTCCCTCAGGACTCCATTTTGACCACTAAAGCTGGCTTCAGATTTTTTTCTCTCCTTTCCATCCATTTAAGTGTCTACACTTCTAGGCTGTACAAACCCATGAGTGTTAGTCAATCCCTTCCAGATATGCTGCAAAGAAACATTTGATGCATACCTGTCTGATTTGAAGAAAAACCCAGAAGTTCCATATTTTAAAAATAGTAATAATCATTTGAGGACATGCAGTTTTATCCTGCTTTTAACAATGTTGAGGAAATCCCTTTCTCTCACCATCCACCACCTGTCTGTTATTCCTCACAGTCTTTGCTCAAGGTAAAGTGACAAGAAAAGTTTGCTTTAAAAGACAAGGAAAATAAAAATAAATTCCAGATTCTTGAATGTTTATGAATTTCGGTTAAATTTTTATAGGACTCCCCTTCTAATATGGAAAAATCTGAGCTAATAAGACTTTGACAGAATTTTAAATTGCCTGCCTTACATGTAGCAAGAGCTATCAGATACTGAATTTACAATATATTTATAGTGTCAACTTGAATCTGTGGATTTTTGTAAGGATGCCAGTGAAGAGGAAATTCCTAAGGAAATCCTTTCATATACTGGGCGCTTTAATCTTCTCTGTCATCTTCCACTCCCACCACATTGCTGTTCCATCACCTGCTCTGATCTAACTCAGAATGACTGGGTCATCCTCTTTTATAAGCCTGCTGGATTAATTCTTTTGTAAGGTCATCTGTGAATCGACTTTAGTAAGCAATTATAAATTGGATGATATTTTAATATTCTACCCTCTCCCTGAGCTTTAATCTAGAAGTGATGAGAGGCAAAAAGAAACCCAAAAGGGCATTTTAGGAAGCAAGATGATGAATGCCATTATCCAGTACCTTTATAATTTCTCCTGCCCTGGACACCTTTATCTTTCCCATTGAGTTCAAAGGGAGTTGAGGGAAATTCAGCATGTTCCAGAAATTGTGCTTTAGTCTTTTAGCTAATATCTGTGCCTATGATCTCTGGAGTTATCTGTTGATATTGATATTTGAGACAATTAAATTTGGCATTCAGAATTCTGTTCCATTACAATGCATTTCCACTAAGGCAACAGAGGTCTCTGTCTCCTCTCTCTCTGACTGATGTTGCATTTTGAATTTTAACATTAAAAAGCAGTATTTTCCTTCACTGTATTTTTAAAAGAATTTGAAACCGTTTAGGAAATTGGTTTTGGACCATCACCCAGCAATAAACTTTTAGATACCTGCAGAACCTTGACTTCAAAGGGCACAGATTGTGAAGATCAGCTGAATGAAGATTGCAGATCTACTGGTTAAAGCTTTCACAAGCATTTTCTAGAGGAACACGTACCACATGTCTGTGTTTAGATCCAACCACAGCATGTGTTTTTAAGCAAAGTTCAACATGACCATGCTAAAGCAATGATTTCCCCCTGCCTGACTCTTTGGTTTGCTTTCTAAGCATAGAAAGCAAGGTTTGGCTTTCTCTCTGACCCCCCACAGACCATCAGTACAGCTGCCTTAGGTCTCAACAGGTTTGTGAATTATTCACAGTCCTTTTCAAGACTATGAAGAAAGCTAGACAGCAAATCTGTTGTTTCAACTTAGAAGACAAATAGAATGACAAATGGACAACATTTACGTATTGAGAATGTATTCCTCAAGAGGAATACTATTATTTGTCCCTGAGGATTCTGCTAAGGGTTTCAACTGTGCTAAAGAAAGAGGAGATAACCAAATATGTTTGCGGTGCTATCAGTACACCCGAACTATAAAGTAACCACAAAAACCCAGAAGTAAAAATTTCCCCATTTGCATCAGTAATTTGAGGAAGGAGTGAGTTATGTTTGGATCATGATCAGTCTTGAATCATGATTTTGATGTGGAACTATGTAAAATTCTGGGGTTTGCTGGACTTTTGCTCTAAGCCACAGACAGGAGATAACAGCTGCTTAGTGTTTTAATTTTGTATTCACAAGAATTGCAAACAAAGAACACAAGAAACAGCTTATACCACAAGCCTTTGTTCTTGCTCTGTTTATGACTGTTGAATTCACTGTCGTTTAGTCCTGCCAAGGGCTGATACACATAAAATCAAGACAATAAATGCAACTGTTGTCTGTCTCCTCTCTTCATAGTTTCTTTTTGAAGGTATGTGCCAAGCAGATAGTGCTGGAAGAATAACTGCATGCTTTTTTCAGCAGAACTTACACATCACAGGTAACTGCAGTGCATAGTGCTACACACTCATCCAGCCATTATCAGGCAGATAACTGCAGGAATGAGAATTAGGCACAGTTTCCTGCCTAGACATAGGCGGGACATTCTGAGACTACCCAATTTAAGAATTATGGCATTAGGGCAATGAAGCAGAAGAGTCTTAGGTTATCACCAATACTGTGTAACAGTCTCTCTCCAGACTGTATAGATAGGAGTTTTTTAATGCTTATAATCTGCATATGCTCCTAATCTGAAGAAAGTAAAAAAGTTGCCTGTTACTCTATACAGCCATATCAAGTCTTTTTATCTAAAGAACAGACATCACGCTTAGTGTCAGGCAAGCTGGAACACTAAAACCTCAGAAATTTCAGTAACCTATTTCTATGTGACTGGAAAATAGCCACTTTTCATTTCTGATATGGGTAGTCACAAGAAAATGTCAGTTTAAGAGATTTTTTTTCCAGATGCATGTTTCTAAAATAAAAATGCTGTTTTCACTTTTTGAGGGAAATTTTGACATTTCCATTTCAATGTCTTTTCCAGAAACCATTAATTTATGCTTCCCAATATGCTCCACATGTCATTCGAGCCTTTCTGAATACAGTGGTAAAATCCCACATGCTTTTAACAGGAGTAAAGATTTTCTTTTCCACATATGCATATTTACTGAGGTGTTCTTAAGGCCACACACTTAGGTAGACCACTTTAGCTCACTGTTCAAGTACTGCTTTTCCAGAATCCCTGCTCGCCCAGCCCCTTGCCCTGCTTTTCAGACACAGAGGGCTGTTGTTTCAAATGCCACAATCTACACAGAGGGAGATCCTGCAATTTCAGACAGAGGATGTACTGCTTATGCACACTAAACATAACTGTAGAGGCCCAGAGAAGTTCCTTCCCCTTAAGGGTGGGTCATCACAATATTGTAGAAACCACACCCTGGAGTACAAACTGCGGTCAAACAAGTCACCTTAGAAAACATGGCACTATAGCGAAAGAATGGTACATAGCTCTGAAATATTCAGAATGAAGCCATTCCACCCAAGCCTGCTCACTCTGAATTCACATAATGTCATCACTGGAACAATAAAGTTTTACTCCTCGAAAGTTGAATTTTGTGCTTGTGTGCCTGACTACTTGAGATGTATTACACATGGCAAGTAGCTACTTGACACAGCAATGGGTTTCCACCCTCTGAGCTGTGCCTAACAGAGGAGCCATGAAAGTGAGCAGTCTGTGCCAGGCACAGCTGTAGCCACAAACAGGTTCACTAGTGACCACTGCAATGGCCAGGACATCTGGATATAACAGGGGTATGACCAGCACCCCTGGATTTGTGGCAGCCCCTGAGCTTATTGCCCCCAGGCAGTGAGCAAAAGGGAGGATGTGCACGGAGGTTGGTAACACCTCAGGTCAACACAAGTTCAGGATTCCTGTAAGTCCATCTGCAAAACCTTAGCTTGCAGACATAGGGACTGGGACAGGGTACGCTGAGATGTTACACATGTCTTCCAGATGCTCCGGTGCTCTCACAGCCCTGAAAACCACTTCCATCAGCCTCCTTCATACCTTTTGTCCAGCACTCTGGAGCACAGAGATAGATCCAGAATGGCAAACTGCTTCTCTTGGGGATTTTCCTCCCAAGCACACAGTGCATTACTGGTCCTAGTCACGTAAAGGATCATTCTGAATACTCTGAATGCCTCTCTCTTCTCTCTCCCTCTCTCTCTTTTTACCTATTACTGGAATGACAGAACTCCAAGTGAAGACTTGGCTGGGAGGATGCGTTTTCAGTATGCTCAAGGTTTTTGCACAAGAGATGTCTATCAGTGATGCAGCTGTGTTTCCTTGGACACTGTGTAATTTGAGGGTCTGCACATAATGCACTGCAAAATAAGTTATTTTTTCTTTCTAACATGAAGAAACCACAAATCTGTAGAAACTTACACCATGAACTGAGTGAGCCCCAGAATATCAAAAGGAGAGGATCGCACACTCTTTTATTTTGCGGTCCCATTTCCAACATTGTGTGAATTAAGGCTACAGGTTCCACATTGGTATTCAGGAGGTCATTTGTCACACACAGAGAAATAAATTAGAGGGAGCATTAATGGTGACAAGCATACAAGACTACTGAACAGCAGAAGCATTTCGATCCTGTTGGGAATGAGATAAGCAAAGTTTCACAGACCTCTGGTCCAGTTGCCATAAATCCAACATATCAGCAATGAATGCATTCAAAGCACACCTCTGAACTGTCATTGCATAGATTCATGTATTAATACATGTAACTATACATGTCTAAATTTAAATTCTAAAGTTAAAGGTCTACATAAAGCCTACTTTTCAAGGAAGGGTGTTTCATATAACATTTGCTTGACCTAGAAAGAAGCAATTTAAATTCTTTTAAGATTCCTTAATCCTGTTTAACTTATTTTCCTGAGAGAAACTGAAAATCTAGTGGCTGTTTCAGACTTGTGCTTATGGCATAGCCTCTTCACATTAAAAACAAAAAAGAAAAAAAAAAAAAGAAAGAGAGAGACAAAAAAACCCTGTGTATGTTGCATGATCAATTCTAATTAAACCAGTAAGCTGATCTTTACAGTGTCAGAAGGACAGGACAAATTCTCTCTGTAGTGACTAATATGACCAGTCTGGCAAGAGGATTCAGAGTCTGAATCTTCTCTCTCCCTTGCTTCTTTCCCAGCAAAGGAGTCTGGCTAAATCAAAAACACCAACCCAGCTCCATTCCTGTTTCTCTGGAAATGTTACCCATTGTGAGCAGTGACTTGAAGTCACAATTACTTGGGAATCTTTATTAAAATATAGTGTTAAGATTTTAGCTAAGATTAAGTACATTCATTCCTCTAGGTTTTCTTATGTTGGCATGGAAACTCTTCAGGAATGACTGAAGTAAGTAGTTTGTTACCTTTTTTTCTTCAATATTTAAATGCTGAAGAATAAAAATCCCTTTTTTTTTATACTGGTGCAAAGCATGGGTAAGACGAAAACCAATGCATTTAAAAGTAGATGATTCTCACTGGTTTTATAGCAGCAACATTGCCACCTTGGTCCTGATGCAGCAAGAGACTAATACAGAACATTTCAGCAAAAGCACTGTTTCTCTAGATATTTCTGTAAGAGCTCTTCCCTTTGGAATACAAATTCAGTATTGCAGACAGGCCTCAATTTAGTATTGACTTCAAAGGAACAATCTCTGTCAAACGTCCCGTGTTCCTAGCTTGTTTGAAGATGGAGACGTACTGACGCCCTTCCTGTCAGGGAAGAAGGAAGGAAAAGGGGTTTGTTTAGTCCAAATCCCCACTGGTTGCTTTCCAATACATCAGAAAACTGGTATGTAGTCAGTCTCTCTAAATAAGAAAAAGCAAAAAAGTAAGACAGCTCAGTGATTAATATGCTTACTTGAATGTCAGAGATGTATGTTCAAATCCTTCTCCTGTCAGACTGTGGAGCAGGGATGTGAAGCAAAACCCTGTGCTTGAGGAAAAGATCAGTCAATCTGAGTTGGGTTTCTGCATCTGTCTCTCCTGACAATTTTTTTTCAGTGGATATAAAATACAGAAATAATCACTACAGCAGAAGTAACTCTGCTTTGTCATGGAAAATGCCTTAACATTCAGGCTACAGGATTTCCTTTCTCTGTCCTTCTGTGATCTGACCGCATTTTGTGCAAGGCTTTATTCATTAGGCAAATTAAGCTGATTTTATTCATCTGAGATCAAAGAATAAGCATAATACAGAAGGGACAATTCTTGTCAAGTGTTAAGGCAAGCTGCACACACGTGTCTAATGGAAAAAATGTAAAGTAATTTACAGGAAGGAAAATTAGCATGTTGGGGAGGAGTCTCTGGGGGGTTAAATCACAGCATAGCAGAGGCTTTGAAAATCTATTCTTTAATTGGAAGTTGTAGCATGATGCCCAAAACCCTTTATGAATCCAGTTGGGTGCCCTCAGGGTAAAATGTGAAGGCCAGTCAGAAAACATGTAGAGTGGAAATTCGGTGTAGAGCAAATCCACTGGCTTCAATCCTTTCCTCCACCCCTCCATGTGAGGGCACCGGTGCAGTCCCATGAACCTGCCACCTCACCTCATGCAGTCTCCTTGTACCTGACCTCTCCTCCCAGGAGAATTGTCTTTGGCATGCCCAGACTGACCTGACGGATCAGGCATAAGCAGAATGTGCTCTGCCAAATAAGAACACCTTATTTGTAGCTGACACACAGGAACCATTGTTCTTGGGTTGTTTATGCTTTATTCCCTGTGGCATCTGCTAATATATTCTTGGTCTGATTCTTATCTCTTACTGACACACATCAGAAGCATTTCTAAACCTCTGGGCAGAGAAGGGTTTGACATTTCTAGTTCAGATCAATATCACATCAGCAGAGATGAGTCAAACACTTGCAGCTCTCATTCCTGTATTATTTATCCACATTCAATTGTCTCTCACCTCTTATCGACCTTTTCTATTCAACTAGTATGAAACCAAGGCCCTTTGAACCCAAGTGCCAAGTGGTGCAGCTGGATTGCAGGCTGTCTATTGTCCTGAGTAACAGGCAGCTAAAGCAACAACATGCAACAATCACTGCTCATTCGTGACTTACCTTCGAAAATAGTGCTGAATGTGAACCAACCTCCCTGGGAACTTGGCCTGTTGGCAGAGCTATGGGTACCTAAATTAGACTCCTGCAGACCCTAACCTCTCCCCCCACATTAGAGTGTGTCTGATGAGCACCAAGCACAAATTACTGCCACTGTGTTTTCATACCACATAAAAGTAGACAAAGTTATGATGGCTGAAATTTGAAACCAGCAGGGCAGTGATGACAGTCCCTCCCTTCATGGGAAATCCCTGAACCCTGGCAATCTTCAAGGGCAGCCTCTGGCTGGCATCACTCTAAATGACGCCAGGAAATGAGGCCACTTTTTGTTTTCACATCCTATTATTCATGGCTTGTTTTAAAAATGATTATATGGATACTAGGGCTGTTTTTTGTCTTCAGTTAAACAGTAGTTAGGACTTTATTTTATCATATTAATAGATGCATATCTTTCTCAAGGTTTCCCAGAATATTAGGGGAAGAATAACCACAAATGTCCAGATATGGGCAGAATGGGCATCCACATACCCACTGGGTACACAATTTGCAGAGGAGCACTTTTCCTTCACATATACACCCACCACAGAACAGATTAACAATAGGCTCAGGTGGGACTCACTGCACAAATCTACAGGAGACACAGGATGTTCTTGAGTTTTCTGCAGCCCCGAGATATTCATATCCACAGTACAAGGACGGTATCTTTGCTCCTACTGTATGATATAATTTGATGGAAATAATAAATCAATCAAACCTAGCCTGGAACACAACCATAATACAAAAATTTAAAAAATATATTAAAATAACAGAACCTGCTCATGAATGAAAATGTGGATCAAGTCTACTTTGTGAATGCGTAATTGCTAATGTATGGAATATGTGACTGTGTGCTGAAATTATTTTTCTTTGACGCTTTTCATGTTGATAAACCTCAATCTTTGAAAAACAATATCCTCATATGTCATAACAGAGATATTTGTTTCATTTAAATTGGGAAAAACTGTCAGAGCTGCTAGGATTTTAACCTTCACATGAAAGAAACGCAGGTAAGACACATCCACTACTTAGACTATGAATAATTTCTGGAAAATAAAGTTAAGATATGAATTTAATTTTCCTATTCTAATTAGACACAGAGTAACACCCCGGTCCTGGTGTGTGGGAAACCCAAAGTCAGACACTAATTTTTTTTCTTGAGCCTATCTGCATTCACAAGAGACTTCTTCCAGAGCATATAAAGAACTCCTTTGTCTTTATTTCCTGTAAAATTTCAGGCTCCTAGGTACTGTCTAATGAGTATAGAACCATTTAGGATAGCAAGAGTAAGTACTGCTGAACACATTTAACACACAAGTGCAAAGGACAGCACTGTTGGCTTTTTTACCATGATAAACAGGAGAGGAAAAAAAGCTGTGTGTCATGCAGCAAGATCCTCTTCTCCCCCTTCAACAGTACATGGATACTCTGCTTCTATATCTTGCAAGCAAACAATGAGGAACATTTAAAACAGACTTTCTTGAGAAGGAAATGCTTTAAGAATTGCCGTTATATAAAAAGGAAAAGGAGGGAAATGCATCAATAAAGTGAACTAACGCCTTTTTAGTCTGTCTAGCCGCACAAAAAGAATAGCAATAAATATTTCCATAAAAGGTATGTTTACCTCCCATAATCTCCATGACAACAATTATTTCACTAGGCTCAGAATTTTCTTCCTTCCTTTTATTTTTTTTCATTCTGAATTAGCTGCTTGTGTAGACGAGCATCTGCTGCCTCTCCATCTCACAGCTGCTCCTTCTTGCTTTTATTCTTACTAGTCTGTATCCCTTACCCATTTTCAAGCAAATACTACAAGACAGTCTCTGAAATGGTCAGTCTGGGCAAAAGGCCAGGAAGTGAAATCAACTCTTTACCAACAGATTTCCTTCTATTTTACTTTATTTCCCTAGGAAATTTTGTCTCATCCCAAAAAGCCTGCCAGACTTAGAAATTCGTTGTAGAATTACAATACTATAGTAAGTAACTAAAAATGTAGGTGTTTCTCACTTCAAATTGAAATTAACTGATTTCCAAAAATGCTTTTATGAAGGTCAAAATCTGATAAAATACTAGAAACCTGTAATAGTTTTGGGGTAAATCTGAGTTAGTCCTCTCCTCTCCTCTCCTCT
>VZTZ01014060.1:0-27181 GCA_013400955.1 Drymodes brunneopygia
TCTTCTGCAGGTCGTTGGTCTGGAATGCAAAAGAGCTGCATTGTAGTAAGGGCTTCCCTTTAGGCACTCACTGGGCATGACACGGGTCAGCATTAGCCATGTGAAAATAAGTCCAACTCGACAAGGTTTAAATGGTAGTTCAGTACTTGAAAATTACTTAATTTTTGTGATCACTTAGAATCAGAGAAATTGTCTGCTCAAGAAGTCACATTTACTCCAATACAAGAAAAGAAAAGCACATTTGTCTTTGCTTCTTGTTCTTTTCAGCTGGATAGCAAAACTTCCCCTGCCCTCATAGGCCTGGGATCCCAATTCTTTTTGGGTTTATACACAATTAACTTTGTAATAAAGCTAGAATAAGCCAAATTCCTATGAGGTATTTGAGTGATAATGCTGGTGCAGGGTCTGTGGGTTGTGACATTATCGTTGGAAGGGGGATGAACAGAAAAGGAATATGACAGGAATCGTTGAGTGTCACTGCAGATGATTTTTAAAAAACCAACAAAACTTAAATACTCTTTAAGTGACTAATAGGGAATTGGGAGAGCCAGAGCACTTGTGAACGCAACTTTTGGCACACAGCCATTCTTACAGTAGTTTAGTAGCCCATGGCCATAATTTCATAAACACAGTTAACAACTGTGATATTTCTCTGTGTGTTTAAAATTAATTATAAGAAACTGTTTTAAGCTTTCATGTGCGTCAAACCTAACATCTAAGAAACAAATTCTACCCTGGCCTTGTTTTACATTAATTACTTAGCCTTTTTTTTCTGGCTTTTCCTCAGCTCTGCTCAATTTGCAGCTTGTTCATTAGGAATATGGGGGCTAGGAGCATTTTTGGTCTTTCCCAAACAATATTACTGGCAGTTAAAACCAAATAGCTATAATTATATTTTAAAAACTGTATTGGAAATTATGTTTCCTGTGTGATTCTCCCTACCTAAACAACAAAGGAACTTTGAGCAAGATACCAAGTTCATCTTTTTGCATGTTGGACTAGAATTTACCTGGCCTTCCTTTATTTCTTTTTTCCATTATTTCTTTTTAGCCTTTGACATGTTTGTTGTGGAGAGGCTGTTAAGTACATTTGCTAAAAGGAGGATCCTACAAACTTTCTAAGCATCTATTTCAGAAAGAACTAATCCTGTATTTTGGTTAAAGGTATCATTTATGGTGCAACTTTCTTTTTAAAAGAGAGGACATTCACCTAATGGTTTTGGTTTATCTGTATTACTGGTACTATTCATGTCTGTAATTCCTGATGACTAATTTACGATTTGCCACTCAACATTTCCAAGCACTTTTGTAATTTGCAATGAATCACCTCTTGCCCAGATACTGTTTCATTTTGCTCAGGCTGGCGAGCAGAGCGTGCAGTGCCCTCCTTACCCTCCTGGCGAACAGCAGCACGTCCTGCTTGCTGTTCTCCACCACAGTACGCATTCTGTCCGTCAGATCGGAAATGCTCTCGCAGAGAAATTCTATCTTCAGCAGCCTCTGCTCCTTCTGCAGCAGCTCTGCCTCCATCTGCAGCAAGGAGGGCACAGTGTAAGGAAAGGACAGGGGAAGGTGCAGCACAAAGTGTTCTGTGATTGCCTTGAGCTGTTAGAATAATATTGGTGAACAGCCATAAACAAACACCTTCACTATCAGATTTCTCAAAATTTACACCCTCTCTGCCGAGGATCAGGGCCAAATTGGTTCAGCTGGTTACTGTCAGTTGTACAATTCTTCCATATCAGACCAGGCCCTTTTGGGGGCAGGGGTTACATCATTGTTACTGCCTTGCTGTACTTTTCTTGAAAGCAATGGGGCTTCTTTCTAGTAATAATTTTTCTTTAATCTTCTGGTTCCTTGAGTCACAACATAATGGAAGGTTCCAGCTCTTGCTTTAAAATAATTTTTTCCTCCTCATGCTAAAAAAAAGTATGGGATTCATAAACAAATTACAACTACAATGACTTTAAATCTGAAGGAGATTGAAACAGACATGTAAACTTATCATGACTTCAAGAAACCCTTCTTTTTAATGTGCAGGCTGGTGATAGCTCGGATGTGCAGAGCTCCCTCCTGTCAAGGAATCTGGGACAGTAAAGCAAGAAGCTCAGGTAATTCAAGCAGCTGTGTTCAGGATCTGTCTTTACAAATTGGATTTCAAAAGAAGGACTCTGAGCTGTGCTCAGAGCTTGCTGCTACTGCCCTCACACCTTCAGAGCCATTTGTGAATCCCCTCCAAACACTGAACACAGTAGGAGGAGTTTTGTGCTTCTATAAATGGGATAGACAAAACTATATAAGAAAATGCTGTTCCTTTACCTTCTTCCCCCCCCATACAGAGGGCTCTGAAACTAGCTTTCCATTGGACCTAATGCTTCCCTCTGAAGTCTCTCGGGGCAGGCACCAGCAGTACTGCAGTCAGGTGTCAGCTGCTGGGCTGGCCAGGCTGCTGCTTCCACCAAGCTCTGTTTGGTAGCTCTTTGTTCAGCAGGGAAGCAAAGCTGTAGAGCCCAGCCCTGGCAAAGGGCAGTGTTTGCTTCTGCGTCACACAGGCGAACTCTGTGAAGAGGCTGGCAGGTCTGCCTCCTGCTCACAGCCCGTGCATAGCGGTGGAACAGCTCATGGTCAGTTAGCAAAGACTGACAACCCCGTTTGTCAGCAGTTTATCTCCCTCTGCTGCCTTTTCTGTGCCTTCCCCTGGTGAGGTGGGTCTGCACTGAAATGCCAAAGATGTGAATGGAGTTAGCAGAGGATGCTGCAGAGCCAGGGATACCTCACAGAGCTCCCCCTCCCCAAACTCTCCTGGAAGAATTCAAAATGTCCCATGTTCAGTTGACCTGGAAAGCAGACACTAGGCTGGAGTTCACTATAGCCAATCATAATTATTTTGATTCCCCCAGAAAGTTTATTTTAAAAATGAAAGATGATGTTTGCATTTTCTAAAAGAGGTCAAGCACAGCAGGAGAGCTTGTGATATGAGAAGCAACGTTACCTGCTCAATCCTTTTCAGCAGCTCAGGTGGAGATGGGTCCTGCCCTCCCATTTCTTGCTTTCTGCTCTCATTTGTGGCATCACCATAGTTTTCCTCCAGGTGTTTAATCTTGTCCCTGCACTGGGAATACTAGCAAACAAAGAGCCTCAACAGTTATTTATTCTCACCAAACTCATCCCCAGATCTTGGTCTGGAGACTTCAAGAGACAAGGTTTCCTTTTACTGGGAAGGAGGGCAGGTAACACATAAAATTATGAGCCATTTTAAAATTGTCTTTTAAAAGGGAACTACAGTGTGACAGTTGCAGGACACAGGAAATCCCACTGTTTGCAGAAACTTAGTTCTACCTGTTTCTTGGTCCTCAGGCTACCTTTTGTTTTTTATGCTCAGGACTACAACTGCTTTCCTGCTGGTCAGTACTGCAGGTCTCATCCCTACAGGCATCCAAGTTTTCTGCACTAACAGGCCTGTGCCCTGAAGTGACTCAGAGGTGACACTGAACAATATGGTACCCTTGGGACTCAGAGAGGCAGGTGTTCCCTGACCTTTCTCATGTGAGACCTTCCCATGGAATAATGCTTCCCAGAACATGCTAGAGACATCCAGGCTCAGCATAAACCCTCGCTGAAGGAGTGACTGGGACCATTTTTTCATGTTTGGACTTGCAAGACTGACACTGGTGGGGCTGTGTGCTCTGATATGCACCTGGCTGTCTGTCAGTGTGCTGTTAGCAGTGACATAACACTACCCAAGTGTGAATGTTAACCATTCACTGCAGGTGATTGATTAAGGAAATAAGTGGACCCAGGCTCTCAAAGTTATGAACAGTCACCAAAATATAAAGTAAATGTTTAGATGTTGCCAGGATGAGGTTTGTCACTGGAAGTGACAAGTCATATTTAACTAGAAAAGAGAAAACTGACAGATATTCTCAGGTGGCAGTGGAACATTACCAGAACACTTAAATACTTCTTTTCCTAGTAAAAAAGCACCACACAACCCACTCCTGTACACTTAGTCTAAAAGCAGCTAAAGTAAAAACCTTGGATGAGTGTAATGAACAATTTCCTCAGCAAACCATGATTCTGAACATAGCTAGGTACTGAAAGTTATACTTTGCTAACAAATAGCTAAAACTCAAGCCCAAAAATACAGAGTAGAAGAATGTAAAAGCAAGGCCAACACAAACAGCAGGATGCAGCTATGCTTCCAGTGATCTTTTCTATCTGGGGCCAAATTTCTCAACCACTAACTCAGGGGAAAATACCTTGTTGGAGGCAGTGGTATCTTAATGAGATTAGGGGCAACTCACCAAGGAAAATTTTGCAGGACTGAATAGTTAATTTAGGAAAGGACTATTGCAGCAAAACCACCGTCCAAAAAGCCATAAAAAGATTCATGTTAAATGTAAATACTAGCCTTACTTTTAAATGCAATATGAATTGGAAGTGATCAGATGCAAGCCAATCCAAAAGTATCAAAGTGCATTTAGAGATAGCCATGCTGTTCTGTGTCTGCTTAAGTAACATGACTACAGGCATCTTTTTATTTTTACTAATTTGTAGTGTTTTCCTTGGAAAGTACTTTATCTGAGTCATAAGAGATTCTAAGTCTAAAAACTTAAAAAAATCCTTTCTTTTTTAGAGTGGATTTGATACAGGAGATAGGAAAAGACTAGAAGAGAGGCTTTTCTATGTTGGACTGTAATCAGTCAGGAGGAACTGTTGAAGGAGGGAACACATCTAGATAAAGCAACTGGTCTGAAAAAGTGAACATTGGGTGCTTTTTTAGAGATGTCAGAGAAGGTAGGTGAGGTATGTACAGCACTCAAAAAGGGCAAATACAAGACCTATTTTTAAAAATGGGGGATGGGAGGGGATGGAGCTATGGAACCATAGATAACTTTACTTTCTGAAGAATAGATCTGGGACACATAATTAAGTTTTCTTTGTAGGTATCAAGAAGAGAAGAAGGAGGGGGATGACAGCCACCACAGGTGTGTTGAGTCATGCCAAACCAGAACAATCTCTACTATGATAATTTCACAAGTGTATGGATGACAAATAGTAGGTATCATACATTTTGGTTTTTATATAGGTTCAATATTTCATATGATGGTCTCATAAACAAGCAAAATGGGTTCTTGATGAAAATATAAGGTAAATACCTCATCAGTAGAATAAGTTAAACTCACAGAGACTGCAATAATTTTTTGGAAAATATTCAAATTCAAAATTACCTTTGTCTGAAAAAAGGTCTGAACCAAAAAGATAATAATAAATAAAAAAGTAAGTTGTTACATGTAGGCAGGAAAAATTGCCTGTACAAACACAGAATCAAATAATCTGGTTGGATGCCCTTTCTTTAAAGAAGGGTCTGGTTGTTACATACATTTACACAAAGATGGATCACTCTGTCATGTGGCAAGAAAGGTGCCACCATACGTAGATGCAAAAGCAGGATGGTAGCTACAGGGTGCCAGTATGAATCCTTTCACTCTCAGCCACAGGTACCAGGCACTGCACCTCAAGACAAATAAAGACCATATTGCCAAAAATATAAGAAATGCAAAAAAAGAATGATCTAAGAAAAATCTCCAAGAGCTGATTGAAAGAAACAAGGTTGTGCAGCCTAGCAAAAAGATGGGAGAGGAACATGATTAACGTCCTTCCAGAAAATGAAATGTTGCAGAAAGGAAAAGAATGGTCCATTTGTCACGTACCTGGAGGATGGAATACAAACCAATATTCTTACACCACAGCAAGAAAGATCCAGGCTAAAGGTCAAGAAAATCTTTCCACTGTTAAGGAAATACTGGGATAGCTTGCTGAGGAAACCAGTTTCCCAAGGGTGGCTTGAAAGCACAGCTTAGCCCTCTCAGGAATGACAGGCAATCCAATGCTGGTGTGGGAGCAGATTGCCTAGATAAACTCTTTATCTCTCTACTAGTCCCTTTATTCTGTGATGTGGTGATATGGTCTGGAGATTTTAATGTCTTAAAACTGGGGCAAATGTTGTTGCCAAATGCCTCAAATAAACTGACAGTCCTTGTACATTGCCTGAGCTCTAAGGCATGGAAGTCCCATCTACAGCACCATGACAGCTCAGCAGGTCTGCATGTTGGACTAATTAATGATTAATGCTAAGTATTTCTCATTGATGCATGAAGGCAGATTAGTTTTTATGGGTCATTTCAGTCAGCAGGAATAGTCCCTTGATGTGCAGTCCCAATTAAAAGTTACATAGTTTTATGCCCAGAGAAAACCACCTTACAGTCTCAACAGGTACTTTTTGTGTAAAGAAGTGCCTGTAAATATTTCTATTTTGGTAACAAGCCTACCTAGTCCATGTTACTAGCACTTGCTTAGAAGAGGTCTGGTCTTGCTTCAGATGATGGTATTTTTTTAGCTTAACTATTCACTAATTTTTTGTGGAAATAGGCAGCTTCTGATGAAAAGCATACAAGTGGAACATACATCACTTTGATGATTAAGCAGCTCATGTGGAATGTAGGAGACCCAGGTGAAGTTTTTGTTCTTGCTGAATTGGCACACAGCCCTGATCTGGGCTTTTCCCCTTCCCAATGGGCACTACAGCTGCTGAGATTATGGGTCAGGTTTTGCAGTCTGTAAATATTTCTGATTTTAATTTTTTTCATTGATAATAATGAAAATATCTAGTCCATATTACTAGCACTTGCTTCAAAGTAGTCTGGTACTGCTGAAGACTGAAGGGGGCAGGAAGGGCAGGAAAAGGGGAGGACCTAAGAGGAACAGGTACAGGTTCAACCTGCCTAATCCAGGCAGTCTGAGACTGTGGTAACTGAACAGAAGCTGAGTCAGATTTCAACATGGGGTCAAATCTGTAACCAGTAAAGGAACCAGCAATGTGAATTTGGCTACCAACATCAGAATTCAAATTTGGCAAGCCAGTTACACATAAGCATAGAGGCTCATGGTTTTTATTTAAATCATAGCGATAAAGCCAAACAATTTGAAACTGCTTCTCATTGGATTTAATTCATATTGGCAGTGGGAGTAAGAGTATTAACACCAGAATGGTGGAGCATAAGGAGATGAATGAGTAAACAGCCAATTTGAACCATGGAATATTCAGTAATCACAGTATCTAGTTAAATTTTAAAGGTTGATGACCAAATATTTGCCATTGTTCACTGGAAAATCCCTGACTTGGAAACATTTATTAAGACTACTGCATGTATAATATCACACCACTCTGTATTTTCCTACTTTTTAATTTTATGTCAACATTGCAAAAAGATTTAAAGCACCTGCAACAATAGCCTCCCTTTAACAGGGATTTTAGGTTTCACATGAGCTATCATCAAAAAGGAGAAAGTTGCAGGAATGCAGAACAGAGAAAGTGTTGTTTTGATTTTTTTAGAGTGCTGTGTTTATAGTTGGTAGTAAAGGTTCTCATAGATTTTGTGTAAACAATCCATGTTTCTATAACCAGCCAAGGACTGTTTTGTACTTTGGATGTTGTTTTTCATTCTTCTTTCTGGGGTGGAGAATGTGATGGACTGTGTTTTTCACCTATGAAATTTCAGAGGTGACAACCTCCTTGTCCAATCCATAACTGTCTGTAAAAAAGTATAAATATAAGAATAAAGAGAGGCTGGGTCTCTTTTTGCTCTCTGCCCGGCCTTGGTGACTAACCTCCTAAGTTACCTAATTGTTTCGTGTCTGACAGAGCGACAAAAAAGCAGTTTCATGATTAACCCTATAAGTTCACAAAAATCATCTGCATTTTGCTACTACTGTATTTGAATCAGTGACTCAGTCTCATTTTAAACCTTACCTGAAAACTTCGGGGGTTTTTAGTTTTTTTTCCTTTAGTCTTCTTCTTTTTTTTTTTAATACTGCCTCAGTTCATCGTTTAAATCTGTGATGTCCCTGTAAAGTTCTTTGGGGCATGATTTGCATGAGGTATTAAAACATGTACTATGTTTTATTCTTGTATCAGAGCATCCAAATTCTTCAAAAGGCCAAAAGGAAGAGAATAGTGCAAGCACTATTAAACAGTGAGTCACAGCTTCCCCCCATGCAAGTTTGAAAGGCAATGGTACACCACAATTTATGGCTTTGTGCAGGCACTAACAGAGTATGTATGGGAAAAATTACCATCTGGAGATAAGGTCAAAAGTAAATGAGCCATTTCAGAAAGCAAGGAAAGAATTTCCCAAGCAGTGCAGTTTGTTAGCTGTTTAATGCTATTTTTGTAACTAGAACTAAAACTTACACTGTTTTTGTGCAGAAGAAAATATATGTGAATTATATCATTGTAGGCAACAGAGTTTCCAGAGTAGGCTCAGGGTCAAGTGTGAATTGAGTTATTATTTTAGAAATTTGATCGTCTAAGTGTATCTCCCACCCCTCCACCTACTCCATCAATACAGTTTAACAAATTTTATCTACAGTCCCATTTATCCCCCATGACTCCCATTCTCCAGCTTAGTCATACTGACATTTCAGGCTCTGGGGTGGGTTAGCTGGGATTCCATACCTAGGAAACATTTGGCATGTGTGAAACAAAGAGCATGAGCCAGTTACACATAAGCATAGAAACTCACTTTTTAGCTATTAAAAACATCTATCAGTGTTTTGCTAGACAGGTGTATTACTAAACTTGCTGTTTTAATAAACCTTGTACATCCAGATATTTTTTTCTATGAAATCACCTTGAATTTTAAAAAACAGAATGATAGTAAAAAAAGGCTTCCTTAACACCAACCTGTATCCGAACTCTCACCAGATGGGCATCCAGTGCATTCTTCACTGTGAGCTCTTTAAAACACAGTTTGATCTCCTTTTTTTTTTCAGCTATCTTCAGCTTCAGAAAACTGATCTTTTCATCCATAACTTGCATCTTAATATCTCCATTACTACACAACATCTCTTGCCTGTTTACTTTTTCATACAAAGAGCCTAGTTCTTCTTCTCGTTCTCTGAGCAAAACACCACTGAAATAAGGCCAAAATTAAAAGATAATTATAAAAAAATACTCATATTCAGTATATTCCATTCAAGAACATAAGACGTGACCTTAAAAGATAGTAATAATCTGGGAAAATGTATGAAGCTTTCACAAATACAATTTTAATCTAATGACAGCATTTTAAATAAATAACAAAATAATTGCAATGTGAAAGTCAGAAAACAAACTCTTGGAAAGATGACTCTTGTCTCTCACATTTTAAGGTCTTCTGGCCTTTCACAGCATTTAAAAATGGATTAAGGGCAGAGAGATTTAGATAATCTGCATTTTCCCAGATACCTTATCTGTGCACAATGCCCAAATAGAGCAGGAGGCTACCAGTTCTCAAGGCATTCAGTAGCGAAGTTACCATATTTTTTGAGTAATAGTTCTAAAGAATGAGCATGATCACCAGTGGAGAAACATCCACATAATGCAAAGCAGCACTGGCAGTGCAGTGAGGGGGTCTGGTCAGTGAAACATTGCAGTGCCACAGACATTTAGCATTCCTAATGAGGAGTGCTCATAAGCTGAAAAATATTTTTGCTTCCTGAATGTCAAAATTAAACACTACCTTAGATCAAATTTACAAATGTACCTCTCATTGTGTTGCTGAATAGCCCTTTCACATTTTTTGCGTAGCTGCAAAATTTCCTTTTCCATGTGTATGGCTGCAGTGGTAAGTCTGTCAACATCCAAATACTTTTCCTTTTCTTTATGGTCTAGTATCTCTTGTACAACTTTGCCGTAATCCTTTTTCATCAACTCTTTCATTCTCTCATTCTTTTTAATCTTCACATACTCATCCTGCAATTTTCTTTAACATAACAGAAATGTGGGAATGTTTTTAGTCCTTTCAATTTGAAACCAATTTCAGCAATTAAAAGCAGAGCTTAAATTTATTTCTCAAGGACACAAGGGCTCCTCTATGTCTCTGCTTCACAGAGCTTAACAAGAAGAAGAAAGACTCTCTGAGAGCAGTTTTTCTTTGCAAATTCTTTCCATCTTAAAAAGAACGGGATTTTGGCTCAAGAAAAATGCTATATAGGGAGCACTGCACTACAGCTCTTTTCTTCTCTACTAGGTAGCCCAAGTAGCCATAAAAAATAAAGTTCAGGAGCATAGTTCAGGAGCATAGGCATAAACTGTGATGAAAAGTCTTAATATGTAGAAATCCTGCCCTTCTATTTAAATAACAATATTTAAATTATTTTGTGGTTGCAACTCAAAGTTCTCCAAATATGTTGTTAATCTATAAAACGATGTGTCACAACATTAACACAAGAAAGAAAATTAACAGATTGTTCATTTGACAGATGAAAAAAAAAAACCGTAGTGGAAAATTAGTGACAAGATCACACGGAGATAAAAAACAGATCTCATTATTTCCAGCATCCTTGTTGATCCCTGGATGATGGTCCCTTACTTAAAAGACAGATTCTTGTCACCAAATGGACTACTCACTATCTCACAACACAGGATTTAGAGTTACTGCATTTGATCTGTGGTATCACTTCTGGATCGAGACACAACTTTATCTACACTGGGAAGATATTCCTGTCAACATAGCAAAAGAGGTAGTGAAAGGAGAAGCACGGTCTCCTGTTAAAATACAGACCTGCAGATGAAATATCCTTCCCTCATGGGCTCCATCATTAAATTGCTGATTTGCTGTATACAGGGCAGGGAGCTGCTTTCTTTCATTTCCCCCACATGTATAACTCTTTGAGTACCACAGGGTATTACTGAATTTAATTAAACTTCTGTAAGTCAAGTTTCAGACTGAAAGTATAACAGTATTGCAGAAATGCAATGTGTTTTAAATATTTTCTGAAAATTTCTTGTCTTACTTGGCCTAATTCTCTGTCCTCCAAATTGCGTAGGTTGCAGTCAAGTCAGCGGTACTGATACTAAAGTCTACTACTGGGATTAAAAATATTTTTTGTAGGCACGAGAGTTACCAAAAATTCAGTACCTCTGACTAGTTTTAAATCTAGTTTTGCAGGGCCCAAAATATCTGTTGGATCTGTACCGTGTAGGGACATCAATAATATTTACATATTTCTGATGTCTATACAAAATTTATGTCTCATTAGCCTTTTTTCCCTCTCTTTCATCAACTGGGAAGGCCTCAAAATTTTTACCACAAAATGTCAGCTTGTACATCTCGGCAAAATCACTTCAATTACTGAAGTTCCACTTCCTTTTTAGCTATCTCTAGCATGACTTTGAAATCAAACTACTAGGAGATTCACAAAAAATACTTAGTGTATTCTTTGTCTGATTGAGCAATTTTTTGGCACCAAGTAATGAAGTTTTGGGAAAATCAAGTTATTTTTAACTGCTCAGTTTTGATTTTCCTGTTTTCCTTACACAGTTGGCTATTCAGTGTCTCCCTACTTGCCCAAGTACAGATTTCCAAGACACTGTAGTTCTGTCTATATTGCAGATATTCACCACTAGGATGACAAAAATATGGCTAAAAGATATAAAATAAACCACTAAATAATGGTCTAAGAAAAAAGAGAGTCACAAGCACCAGCTATTCTGCCTCATTATCTTTGCTGTGAATGTAACCTTTATGAATGTCTGAGATTGTTTGGAAATCAAAACCACATGTTATCTGAAATAAATGTTATCTAATAAACTTCAATATGAGTTTGAACCAAAATCCCCAATTTGTTCTGATTTCATAGTTAGACAGCCACATTCCTACTTAGTGACTCATTTAATAGTCCCATGCACCACTTCATTGGGGAATCATGTGTCCTTTCTCTAAGGACAGCAAATATGAGTGTTCATATTGTTCATATTGAATGAAACAGCATGATAATGCAAAACCTGAGAGATCCAAGAACTGTGATATAAAGGATGGGAAAGTGATAGAGCAGCCAGACAAACTTCAAAACTACTAGAATAAGCTGATCAATGCCCAAGCAATGATGCCCAAGCTAGTTGTGGGGCGTTAGTGGGATAAGAAATTGGAACAGATTATGGAGGGGTGTTTCTAAATGCCTTTGTTTTAATTATATTTTAAAAATCAGGATAATAACTATCAAGGATGATATGGGCATAATTGAAGATGGAATAGATTCCCTCCTAAGATTTTTTCCAGTCTTATATTTCTATAATTGTGAACTACAGTGTACTTTAAACTCACCTTTCCCTGGTCATAACAGCATTGCTTAAATTTGCTATTTGATTTTCTAGTAATTTTACCCGGTTTTCAGCTTCCCTTGCTTTGCACTGAGCAATACGCATCAATTGTATACATTTAGCCTTTTCAGTTAGCATGGCATCACACATCTTAACAAATCCTTGGAGTCTGAAGAAATGAGATGTGTGAAAGAAATAATTATTAGAATTTTATGCATACATTACTTGGATAAAAGTTGCTTTAGAAGACTTTTTTTAGATAATGTACTGTTATTATTTTCTTACTCTTTTTGGGTTTCTTTTTTCATCTTTTTACAGGTGATTAGTTCATGATCCTTTCTTTTTAGTTCCTTAAGAATACTTTGGAGTTGAATCTGAAATTTAAATAAAATTTAGTGAGCACTTTAGATAAATTAATGTCTTCAAAGAAATTACTCAGAATAACTCTTAGATGAGAAAAAGACAGTGAGGGGACATGATTATAAGAACTTTTTTTTAATATAATGAAATGTTTTAATTACAACTACATAAAAAAGCACAGTTTTCCCATTTATATTAAGCTTACCATTACTATTAGAAATGTAGATAATTTGGTGCTGCATCTTAAATGCTTTGTTCCCAGTATCTGGAGTTCCACTCTTTCTACTGATTAGCCTGTCAAGTCCATCACTGTATAATTATTTGGCATATGAACCATTGAAACTATACCTTTACAAATAAAATTTCCTTTTTACTCCATTCTGACTGTTAAGTACTCACTGATGTTTGAGCAGAGTTGCATTCTGGATCTTTTGATTTCACTTATGCTCAGTCCTCAACAACCTGGGCCATCAGTCTTAAAAGGACAGGCCTTTTCTCCCCTCCCACTGGTGTCAGAAGGAGGAGATTGGTATTAGGGAAAGTTGGTGGATGATGGGGTGCAACTTTGGGATTGTCTGTATGTTTCTGAATTTGTATTATTTTATTTATTTTTTTATGGACTGATTTTTACTGAAAGTACAAATCCAGCCTGACGTGTTTGTTTATTTTTAGAGACAAAGTCAGAGTTTCCCAAGATAGTAGTAGGGTAGCTTATCTAATTTATCTGAATACAGACATACGTTTTGGAAACATAAATACCTTGTTCCCATATAGCAATTTGGTATTTAGTAAATTTTGTGTGACATCACAGCACACATCATGCCAGCAAAATGCAGGCAGCAAATACAATGATTAGTCATAGGAAAAGTTTTCTTTCCCTCTTTCTCTAAATCAATATAATAATTTATGCCTTGAAATGTAACAGGAAAATAGAAATTTCTGCCTCTCCTTAGAATGAGTAATAGTTCAGTTTATCTTCTAATGTTCATATATTTGTAAAATAAAATACACAGTTTTACTTCTGAGAATCTCAGGTGAGGTTATCTGCTTTTCTGCCTCTTTCAAATTGTTCATTTTATTCCATAGGCTTGAAAGAAAATCACAGAATCTCAGAATCATAGAATAAGCTGATTTGGAAGGGACCCACAAGAATCATTAAGTCCAACTCCCAGCACTGCACAGCACCACCCCCAAGAGTTACACCACGCCCCCAAGAGCATTGTTCGAACGCTTCTTGAACTCTGTCACGCTGGTGCTGTGACCACTGCCCTGGGGAGCTGTTCCAGTGCCCAACCACCCTCTGGGTGAAGAACCTTCTCCTGATACCCAACCTAAACCTCCCCTGACACAACTCCAGGCCATTCCCTCAGATCCTGTCACTGTCACCACAGAGAAGAGATCACTGCCTGCCCCTCCTCTTCCCCTCATGAAGAAGTTGTAGCTGCAGTGAGGTCTCCCCTCACTCTCCTCTTCTCCAGACTGAACAGATCAAGTGCCCTCAGCTGCTTCTCACCCAGCTTCCCCTCAAGGCCCTTTACCATCTTCGTTGCCCTCCTTTGGGCACCCTCTAAATGTCCTTTCAAATGTCTTGTTTCAATTATGTAGTGATGTTTTAACATACCGCACTGCACCACAAATTGCCAATAAAACACCACAGTATTCTGAGTTTCCAGTGTTCTGATGGAACTTCAAAGCTAGGGTGAGAAATGAGTCCACGGAGTTCCCCTCATTAGTAATTTAATTTCTCCCTATACCAGCTTGTACTTTTGAACAGGCTTCCAAATATATAATTTTTTACCTTGGCTTTCTGAACATTCCTGCATTTCAGTTGCCTCTCTTCAGCTCTGAGCCAAGCCAGATGTGTCAGTGTGGATAACTCATTTCTCCATTTTTCCTGCTCTTTGAAAAGCAAGTTTTCTGCAGCAATGCATTCTTCTAACATGCAGGCATCCATATCTGATATCATTTCCTAAAGAAGATTACATTTAAATCTTAATGCAACAATGTATCAGCATCGGCAAACCCAAAGTTGGAAATCTTTTGGGTATATCTGCAACGTAAACAAATATACAGACTACATAGTTTTAAAGCCATAATAAATTATTGCTTTATAACACCATGCACAATCCCATATTTCAAAATATATTATCACCTAGGAGCATTTCCGTTCCTCAGTCTAACATCTTTCAGCTACTGTCCATTGGACAGAATGGATCTTTATAGCTATATAATCTTTAAGTAAGTTCAATGTCAGGTCTTCAGGAGGAGGTGAATGGAATCTTCCTAGGTTCCACTGACTGCATGTCTGTCTGTGGCACGCAATTTACATATCCCAAAGAATGACATGTAGGTACTGGAATGCATATGTATCCAAATACAAGTGGATTCCCACCTAATAATATTAACAAATTTAAAAAAAAACACATAAAGAAGATGGATATAAGGGTAAGAAGACAAGGTGGCTTGACCTTGAGAATGTCTGTCTGAAATAGATTACTTCTTATAAAGTCCTAATGCTCTTGTAATGCAGGTATCTGCATGTCCATACTCTGTATGGCTGTGCTGAGTACAGACAGACATCCACAAATGACAGAACTGTGAAGATGAAAAATCATAATGTACAAATGCTGAATTTTTATTGTTGCAACAAGACACGGTTCCACGTCCAAAGGAAATCTATAACAATATTTTCTAGCTGCAGTGTCATTAACAACATTCAGAAAGACTTAAACTAGAAAGCAGATTTGCTTTCTACCTTCTAGTATGTGCCAGTAACACAAAAAAATTTTAAAAATGAAAAACAAGTGGCCTTTAAAATTGAACAAATACTACCACATTTTCTCACCAGAAAGCTGCAGCTAGAAACTCCCATTATTTTTTTTCAAACAATACCTTTATTCTCATGATAGAAAACACACTGTCAAAATGAAAAAATATGAGAAAGCAGAACTCAGCATCTGTTCAGCTAAACCTCTCTTGATCGTGTCAATTTCCTCCTGCAGTTCTCGTCATCTTTCTAATAATATTGCATTGTTTTTTGAGCTAATTTCTGCCTACAAAAATAAACCAAGGACAGAGTGATGCAAAAAAAAATATGAAAAAAATGTAAATTGCAGATACTGTATTAGAAGTAGCTACTAAAATTAAGAAATTAATTTTCTCTCCTCTTATAATTGCTAATGCAAGAATGCTTCATTAAGTAGAGCTCCTCAGCAACTTATTGAGGTCTCTCAAATTTTTCTGTCAAGAGCTATGAATGTTAAACTTCACAAATTTAGAAGGTTTATGGTTTTCAGCAACTAAACTGTCGTGAAAAAAACAATAAACACAAAGAGAGTATATAAAAATGACACCTTCTAAATTTAATGAGGATTTTCAGAGTGAAATTCTGAATTTACTAAAGGAAAAAGAGTTCACATCTACCTAGACTGGATTTCACATTTTTTTCCTTTTGTCACTCCAGTAGGATTTTCATTAGGCTCTAGAAAGTCAAATCTAATAACACAAACATTTATGTATTATTTTTCACATACATTATGGGAAAATTCATTTATTCAAGCAGATTTTAACATTAAGTATGTGAAGGAATACATATTAAAAACCACCTCTGATTAAAATATATCTGATCAATCTCACTACAACTACTTACATAATACAACTTATGAGACAAAAAGCTGTACTGGCCTAACTGTGACTAACTTCATTTAAAAATTCTTTATGATTATAAGAAAGCAAGAAATAAATGCATCAGGTGAACTATGCAGGCATATATTGCCTGTCTGTAATTGATGGGGACAAACAATTTAGCAGGACCTGCCGTGATAGGACAAGGGATATTAATTTCGACATAAAAGAGGGATGATTAGATATAAGGAAGAATTTTGTTCAACAAGGGTGGTGAAATACTGGCAGAGGTTGCCCAGAGAGGTGGTTGATACCCTATCCCAGGAAATATTCAAGGCCAGGTTGGACTGAGGTGTGACTAACCTGATCTAGATGAAGCTGTCCCTGCCTACTGCAGGGGTTTGGACCAAATGACCTTTAAAGGTCCCTTCCAACCCAAATGATTCTAATTGCAAATCTGTAATTCATATGGATGGGAAAAAATTACATTTAACAACACACCTGGAAGATACTCAAAGATAATATACACAGCCCTGTGATATCTTGCTCAGTTCTCAACCATATGTTAGAGTTCAAAACACCATAAATCAATGCTGATAAATAGGTGTTTTGCACTTGTTATTTTCACTTCTGTGATAGTATTGCAAAATTAAATGCTGTTCACTTGCTTTATGGGAAAGGGAAACGAGACACAGTAAAGGTCAAAGTGTGGAGTTGCTTTGATTGCAGCTGCCAGCTCTGAGATTTGATTTGACATAGGTTTACTAAAATGTCAGTAAAGCCTGTCCTAAGAAAGTGACTTTTGGTCTTGTGTTGGGAGCAAAAATAGCTTTTCTGTGGAGCATATATTAGTTACCACTTCTGCTGTGTAAAAGTAAAAAGCTCATATAAACATCTTTAATCCATTAAAGACTTTTGTCCATGTAAGACAGGGCTAAACTTAGGCACTTTTGGCTGTCTCTGTGTTGGCCTGAACAAAGAGAAGGCCCACATGGAGAGGAGCAGCAGTTCTGCTCCAGGCTGGAGACAGCAGGAGCAGCAGTTCTCTTTCACACACAGTGTTGATGTTTTGCAATAGCTGACTTTTCACAACTACTAACGGGAAAAACACATTTGAAGGAAGTGTTCCTTTAATTTCCTTATTCTACAAACCAGTCATTCTGCACTTAGCATATGATTCAAAAGAAGAAATTTGGGGAACCACACTGATGTACTGCTGCTTCTGCAATCATATATTTACACAAACAATTATTGTGATTTTTTTCACTTTGAATCACAATGAATAAATGTAAATCTGGGGTTTTAAGTAGTTAAAGAAATTTCATCTTCTTAAAATACTGTTTTTTAATTTTTGCTAAGTCTGCTCCCAAGTCTTGCAAATTAAGATTGTCCCAATATAGCAAAAACCAAGCAGAAGCAAGCTGGCCACTTGGCTCTTCCTCACTGAAGTACTGTATTTCAACTGGCCACCCTGCAGAGGAGCAGTGATTTCACATTTACTCTTCTAACAGAGCCAGGAAAGGAATCAGAAAAAACACCAAGCATGGGAGGATGGGCTCAAACAGCTCTATTGCTGTGGGAGGATGGGCTCAAACAGCTCTATTGCTGTGGCCTATTTGCAGTAGAGTAGTATCCTGAAGCTGCTGGAGTAAAATACTGATTAGAATTCCACTTCTGTCTCTCATGGCACTCCCTTTCCCTACTCCTCATGATTTGTAAGACACACATAAGGTCTTGTCCTTCAACAGGGTGAAGGAATTGGGCTGGGATGTGTTTGGATCTCGCCCCAGACTGTGAACTCTAACCACAGCTACTGGTGAGTTACAGCATTTGATTTTAGCATTACAAGTTTTTAAACAATTGTGGTTCTCCATCCAGGAACATTTCCTCAATGGGATCACAAGCAAAAATACCATCTCTCAGATTCTCATAGCTGATACTGAACAGAAACTCTTTAAGCTTTAAGATCAAAGTCTGGAATAAGAGTCAGCCCTTTAATCATTGTTTCAGGAAATTCAATCCAAAACTTTGTTAAGCAGTTATAGAGCTTTACTCTCTCCTCCCAGGTGAGCTAATATTACTAGGAAATACACATGTGAATTGAGGAGGAATTTCATGGGAGACAAAAAATATTGTTTAATAATATTAAGTATTATCAAGTAATGATTTGAGTTGTTTAAATAGCAAAGCTAAGTACATATGTGTTTTGATATGTATAGCTATGTTTTTAAACTTTACAATTATATATGACTCTTTTCTGCCCTGAGTTGCTTAGAAGGACCAAGAAAAATTTCAAGGACAGTGTCAAGTGCTGTGAAAAAATATTCGCCTGACTAAACAAGATTAATTTTATATGACTCAGAATCTAGACTGAGCAAGGAGCAAGTGTAGGAGAAAGTAAGTATAAGGAAGAGAGAATGGAAAAACCAGTGATGAGAGAAAGAAAATATAAAAAATTTATAGACAAAGTAAATTTTTAAGAAAGAATTGGAAGCAGAAGAGAAAGATAATGCTTTGACTACACAAGCAGAATGGTACTTCCCTTTAAAATTACCACAGTCAAAAGACTAAGTAAAACAGAGAAGAGTAAAGCATTATTGAAAGAGGAATGGGTGAAATACTAAAGCAATGAGGAAATGAGTAAGGTGAAATAACAGTCTTCCCCCCCTTTCCCCTTGTAGGACTGTCAAGAGATTTCATAGAAGTGTTTCTTACAAGAAAATTTACAATCTTTATGATAAACGCATTCATACAGACCTCTGTTTTGAGTCTTTTATGCGTTGCCTTATCTCATTCCAGGCAATCCCAAATCCCTTTCAGTTGTAAGTCTATCTTTTTCAAACTTTTCAGTTCTTTATCTTTCTGTGTTTGATGGTGACTGAGAAGATCTTGTTGCCGTTTGTTCTCCAAGAGGCATTTATTTAAATTACTTTCCATGATTTGTCTATATAGATAGACACAGAATTTTAGAAACAGTTAACTTAATCAAGTTATTTGTAAGCAGGCATGACTATTTTAATGGGTTTTGAGCACCTCATCACTATGGCTCAGCAAGACAAACCTGTAAACTACTGACAAAAATTACCTAAAAAGGTAGCATTTTTATAACTATAATCAATTATAATACCCTAATTATGCCGGTGAGGTCTCACAGTCTGTCCTAAATATGCTAAAAATTCCAGGGAAACGAGTACATGTAGGAAGAAGAAAACAGATTTTTTAGTGTGAGAGAACATTTCAAAATAAGATGCCATGGGCCTTTAATACAAAGCTTGAAAGGCAAAAGCATTGTTGCTGAAAATATGGCCAGAATTACAACTATACATTTCCCTCTGCGAAGGAGGAATCATTTGAAGCTTGCTTTCAACCTAACACTTTATTTTACTTTACCCAGTAAATATAACATCATAGTTGAAGGGAATATTAAAGAGATGATTAACCAATCCCCACTGAAATTCAGGACTACATTAGCCCAGACATCTATGATCCTCATTTGAAAATGAAAATACTGACATACTTTTTTCTTCTTCAATTTACTTTCAGTGGGTTACACAGGAAAGAAAATATGTGCACTAAAGAGAGATACCCTCTAAAATATTGCATTTTTAAGAGCAAAATACCACAGGATTTTATCAAATGCTTATGCTTTTTGATGTTGTTTTTCTTCAAGCTAGATCCTAGATTTCAGTTTCCAAATTTTTATGTAAACATTTTTGAAGTCAAAACCAAGCCTGATATTTATAATTTGCACTGGTTGCAGCATAAAACTTGAAAATAGAAGCAACAGCAGAAAAAAGAAATAGACTTTTGAGAACAGAGAATTGTTCACTCCTTCCATGTGACTCATGTCTCTAACCTGTCTGACATGACAGCTAATTCCTTCTCTGTGTTAATTTCTATGAATTTTGTCAAAGCAATGCATTCTTGTTCATTCTTTGCTATCAAAGTTTGTCTCTCTTCCAATTCCTTCATTACATCTTCTTTTTCTTGCAAAATCTCTTCAGTTCTTTTTTCAATGGCTTTCAGGGTTCTATTCAATTCTTCTATTTGGTCATTAAGGGCTTCATTCTTATTCTCTGCATCACTGTGGATATATTTTAACAAAGCAGTAAGGGTTAACTTTTCCACATGCATATTTGAAAGACAAAATATAAGTTGCCAGTTTTTTGTGGACACACAAAATAATTTCACAACAATATACGTTAAGTGTTTGAAAGCAGACAGTGAAAGCCTTCAGATTCCAATATAATTGCAGATAGCCATGGGTCTAATTGACAGCTTAGCACCGTGATAGTATTAAAAAGAGTTCTAGTAAACTGATTTCTGTCAACACTTCTAGGTACATGGGTATGAAACTTCTAAATATTCTTTCCAAGACTGGGAACTCTGGTTAGTTTATTCTGTGGTGGGACACAAATATAAAGACTCATTTAAATATTTCATTAATAGCAATTTGCACAATGGAGGTTTTAGAAATTGCTTCTCTGTAACACTGTAGGGCAAACTTCTTAGATTTATGATGGCAGAGTTGCATTAAGCAGAGTAGTGAGGAAAATGTGGAAGAAAACCCTCATACAAGTTTTAAACCTGAGAAATTTAACATAGTCAAACAGTTTACGTGTTACAAATAGGGACTGGAAGCAGGAGACACAAAAACTTCAGCGTAACTCTGTGGACAAACAGGGTACAAAACCCATCATTCATCTGGATGGCAATTGGACCACTGGGATCTGTGAGTGACCAGGCTGAAACTGCACAGGGCTAATTTGATTTTACACTTACAGAAAACAGCACATGCCGTGCTTCAGAAGAGAAGAACCCCAGCTTCACAAGAGAGAGAAAGAAAAGGCTGGCTGCTGGCTTGTATTTTCCCTAATGAAGTATTAGAGACTGCAAGTCATGTCAGGACCTTACAGCAAAGCACCTGTGACTCAACAGCTGGTACAGAAGGACCAAGGGAGAATGGGTTTGTAGCTCAGGCCACACTGTCAGCTGTGATCCTAATTTTAATCAACAACTATCCTCAATCATTTCTATAACCAAGGGATGAGAAGAAGTCATACATATATATATTCATGTATATAGAATTATTTATTAAAAACATACATTTTTTTCTGATTCAACTTCTCAGTTTCTTTTGCAAGTTGCTTTGGAACACCAAGGAGCCTAACTAGCTCAGCCTAGTGACAAAACAGAAAGGTTTGATTAATAGCCTCAAAAGCTGATGAGTTTTCATAGCAGTAATATAAATTTAGAACTGCTGTGAAAATCAGTAGGAAACACCTTTTTGAATTACTTGAGCTTTCCCCAGACAATTGTACTGCTACTTTTGAAACTAAACATTCACGTTTACAATTTTAGTATGTCTTCAAGATAAAAATTATGCTTGAATATTATTAATACATCCTATTATGCTATTTATATCATGTAAAGAAGTAGACCCAGTTATATTTTTAATTATCAGCATAAATCTGTTTTAACTGTAATCTGAAAAGCCTACAATAACACAACATAGCTAAGATGTCTTTATAGAAATCACTTTTTAATCAAAACCATGACTATTATTATTTCCTAAAGGAGTAATATGGCACAACAGCATGTTTCACGCCTGTTGAAAAATGGTCTAATATTCAATGTAATTACATAATGAATTTGGAATGACAACATCCAGAAGATTAACTGCTCCTTTGAGCAAAAACATGCACATACACACATGCACACGCACTCACAGATACATAGGCGCAATTAATTTTGTGTTACTTTTTAAAAAGTCTGCGTCTCCTGAAGCTTTTCTATTTCTTCCTCATCTGTTAATATCAGCTTTTCCTTGGATGAAACAGCTTCTTTTATTGATTCAATTTCTGCTTTCCTCTGGATTACTTCTTTGCTGAGCTCATCACAACTTTCTTTCAACTGTGTAATTTTATTGCCTTTCTTTAAAAATGAAGAAAAAGATCAGATGAATTGTATTTTCCCTTTTACATTTTGCAGGCTTCTGATAAACGACTCACTAACATTGAATGATGATAACACTTTTAGCAACAAGGCATGAAATGTATTTTTTTTACCAGATGTGTGTTTCTTCTATCAATACTAACAGAAATTTATTTCCAACAAAGCCACATATATTCCTCAGGATTTATGACTACAAATGTATTTTTCATGTTCACATACTAGAACCAAAAATCTGCAGCTATCTTTTCATGCAGTATCCACTTGCTGAACATAGTAAACATTTTCTTGAGTAAACAAAAAATCCAGATCTTTTCTGAATCAGTTATTAATTGTTTGCCCTAGAATTATCAAAATTGAATGATATAATATAGTCTAAGAAATCTGCTTCTTTTAAAATCTATTTTTCTATGTATTCTATTTTAAATAAACTCTAGAAATACACACTGAGAAAACATTTTCAGTGATCTTTTTGTATGTTAGCTGACAGAACATAAAACATTGCTTTTCTCATGTTTTGTACTTACCTTTTCTCTTGAAATTCTTTTGTATTCATTTTCCAGAAGCTTTTTTTCTTCTCGCAAACTACAGTAAAAATCAAAGCAGAGCTAAATATATTAGTAATGGAATAATCGTTACTGTAATATAGTAAATGGTAAGAAAGTACAAAAGCCTATCCTGTGTTAGACTAAAACACATGGTGAATTATCATGAAAGATGCTCAGATTTAAAAGAAGTTTGCTGACTGGTAACTGGGGCTCCTGAAGGACTGGGTGTATATATGGAGGTGCACACATCTTTTTCTACAGTGCATACATCTAAACATTTGAACATGGTTTTTCTTAGTCTGACCACCTCCTGCAGGGATCCATTCATGCCTCACTCACCCTTGCCTTTTACTAGTGACAGCCTACACCCACAGTTCCTCCCAACCTCAGAAAACAAAATGTTAACACAGAAATGTGGCAAAAGGAAAGAGGAGGTGGGTAATAAAGAGCCACAAAGACAATAAACATCAAAGAAAGTGCAGTTGCTAGTGAGAAACCTTCTTCTTCCTGTGAATGTTTTCACATACACATTTACTCTTCAGACAACTGTAAGTGAAGCTCCTCAAATCTGGACTGGATCCTGTGGAAAAAAAATCCTGAAAAGTGGCAGGGATTATAGGCTAAGCCAAAGGGGTATGGTAGAAAACTAAATTGAATAGCCACAGCGATCTTAACCTATATAAAAAACTAAATTGCACTTTAAGTTCAGGCAACAATAGGGACAGATGCTAAAGAAGCGAAGAAGGAGAAAAGGAAAAAATAGGAAAGCTCTTAGATCTTGTTGGTATTTAGTAACACTGACCTGAAAAAGACGAATGGTTATAAAAAGGCAGCTCAACCAAGAAGCTTGTTGTATTTACAATAGGGAGCTTCTTGGTAGGTAAATACTGCCAAATCTAAAAAATTATCCCTACTGAAGGTACATCTGGATATCTCCAATTCATGTGCAGAGCAGTTCTGCACCTACAGTAGGTAAATGGGCTACAGCAGTCTATATGCCATCACATCCAAACTGACCGTAGATGAGTCACTGTGCTACTCACTGGCAACAAGGAGGCAGGTTCTTGCAGCGTAATTTGTACCAACAATGACATTTCAGATTCTCAGGCTATAAAGAAGTAAAGATTGCAGCTAAGGAATAGGTGGAACAAACAAATCCTCTGTCCCAGGTATAGCAAAGAATCAACTTCAGAGCTTAAATTTATGTTTATAATTCCAGTGAAAGGATGTGCTGGTCAAGTTTTGTTGAGACCCAGGGCAGTCTGGTAGAATAAATAACTCTTTAAATTAGGGAAACAGTATGAGAAGGGGACAAACTTCCATACAACAGTTGTGTCACTTGGAGCTATAAACAATGGCAAGGGACTCCTGGGCAGCCCCACCCACCCAAAGCAGCTATTACAGTTACCTCATAATGTGGCTGATACATAAAAGAGGCAGCTGATTTCCACTTCTTTTTTTTTCCCTCTGAAACCTTCCAGCAGCAGTGCAAGACTTTGCATGGTGGTGGTGGTGGTTCAGGTTTCAGAAAGTGTGTGGCCATGGAGAGAGAGATCAGTCTCGCAGCAGGCAATCTCATGGAGGATCATCCCTAGGACCTTATGCTCAACCCCTTAGCAGTGCTGAATTAAGGTTCCCTAACCCACTCCACCACCCCCACCCTCGCAATAAACTCTTTCTTATATTTGAGTCCACCAACAAAAGGAGAGAAGCTTATACCTGTAAGTCTCAGGCAACATATTTCCAGTTAAGGAAAGGAAAGTGAAAAAAAAGAGAACTGGGTTGGTGGTGTTGCAACATAAACAAAACAAAACAACATCCTTCCTGTGAATAAGAACCTCTGACTTAGATGAAGAGCAAAGAGAAAATAGACACTGAGTAGATGTTGTTGATTTACAGCATGTATGATATTTGTATGGGCAGAGTACAAGTATGCCCCTACAGGGACTGGTAAAGTCTATAAACTAATTTGAATGCCAGTGTTTGAACACTCACGGAGTGAATGAGTTTGCAAAACAAAAGCTTTTAAAGTAAAAAGTTGAATTTGAATCAATCTTCCCCCAAAATTGATAAAAATAATTTAAAAAAATCCAAAATTCCAAAATCATATTCCAAACCCATTTTGGCAGTATTCCAAGCAGAGCTCCTTGGGACTGGCATAATCACACTAAGGATAATGAATGTCTACTTTGCACAAATACCCGTAACTGTTTGACTGCCACAAAATATTATTAAATAAGTCCTGTGCAAAATGATTAAAGAGGTACTGCATGGCTCTTGGTTAGTCTGTGTTGTGCCCTTTTTACTATCACGCTGGACGATCAAAAGAGCAATACCAAAGATCAGGAGGGAGAGCAAAGTTGACACTGCTTTCATTTTGTCACATTCCTCACTCATGAGGACAGATTCCTGTGGAACCATTCCAGTTTCACAACAAAGACTTTTCCATCCAGCAAAAGCAAAATGATTTGAACACCTCATTTTCTGTGACATGAACAAAGGCAACAGTGAATGGCAAGGACCAAGCTACCTAAATAGCCAGCAGACCAGCTACTTCCACACTAAAACCAGTGGAAGTGTGAAAAGAAAAAATGGGTAAAAAGAAAGAAGTTAAATCTCTCCCTTTTGAGCAATGAGTTTGATCTAGCTCCCCATAGCCAGAAGTCAGACAGGCAGCCCTCTGCTAACATCCTGGGCTTTCTTACTGTCAGGGATAAAAACTGGGATCTCCAAAGGGCAGGTCATCTGACATCCCAAGTGACTGTTTTAGGATGACATAAATTACCATCTGAAGATAACATATCTCTCTGTGGACACTAAAGGGGAGGCAGGATGATTAACACACATTTAGAAATCAAATAAGATTCTTCAAAGAACTTAAGTTTAGTCTCTGATTTAATGATGAACACAGAAGCTTAATGTAAGATAAGCAGAGAAATTTTGGTCTTTCCATTTAGCATTTGAATATTTTAATCTATGTTATATGGATATCAACCTCATGACTGTTTTACTTAGACATCAATCACAACAAACAAAACAGCTGCAACTGGCATTAGGCATTTAAATTTCCCATTATTTTATAGCCCTTCCCTGATAGATGTATTTTTCACCATCATGTGTATTTTAGTATAATCATTATTATACCTCTAACAACACACACAACAGAAAGAAAATAAATCTCTTAAGTTTAAGCATTAATGTGTGCAAATGTTTCTAAAATTGCTCTTCCTATTTTCATGAAGTCTAATAACAGTACTGTACATGAAAAATTGTCATTGATGCAGATGTAATGAGTTAAAAAAAGGCAGTTGGAAAACTGAACCATTAATAAAAATACATTCCAGATTTTTCCCTGATAGACATCTACAGCTGCAAGCTGACACAAATAAAAAAATTAAGATGGAGAGATTAAGAAATGTAGTGGCAGTTGTCAACAGAGGTCCATTTCACTTCCTCAGCTCATGAAATAATCACAATGCTGTTGTCATTAAAAGTCCCATCATGCAAGAAACTGAACTCCTTCAGCTACTCTCTCTCTCATAACTGGGATTGCTTAGAAGTCCATAGAAGGTGTTCAGCACCTCACAACTAAAATCTAGTGACCACACACAGGTAAAAGTTATCACAGCTGACAAGCTGCCAGCATGAGCTTCCTGTAAAGCTCTGAGCTGCAATTAGTTTTTAAGTACCAGAGAATGCAGTCACAAAACCAGCTGATAACAACTTCAGCTGTAACCCTATTTATTTTACTTATGGCCTGTAATTCTTTACTAGAGAAGCTATGGACAAAAGCTTAACTTTTCACTTGTTAATTATTGAATGATTAATATAGAAATAATTGCAAGTATTGAAATAGTTCTCCTTATTTGCAGTGCTTCTGCAAGGACAAAGTCAGTTTTGCAATCCTGACTTGCATGCAGTCACACAGAGAAGTTCAGTGAGGAGCTGTTTTGTTACCTGAATAAATCACAGTGAGAGCTGGAGATTGGACCTAGGCTTTCAAATAAAATTGTTTGCAAGCATCAGGCACCTTTAATCTCACAAACTCTTATTATAGATTAGTACAAATTAATTGCTTATTTTTAAATGAATTGTTTAGATGATTATTTAGATTTAATATTATTTCTCAACAATAAACACCGTTGATACTATTGTGTAATAAAGAAAAGCAGCTCTTCTTTATTTTGTCTCATAAACCAGAACTCCAAGCCTCACATGAACATTAAAGTGAAATGTCTCCTCGAGCCAGAACAAATCCTTGCTGATCACACTGATTCTTTCCTTCTTGTTCTGCGAATTTGATTTTTTGGTCTATATTCTTACTTACTGAGGCTTCTTATCAATAATATGAAGAAATTTCATGGCTTTGAATGCAATTTTAGCAGGACTGAATGGAGATGGCTCTTTTTCCTTTTACTTTATTACCCTTGCCAAGTAGTTATTGAGAAGAAGAATACTCCCAGAATCAGCTCTAACTTTGGGATAGTGGCCCATGCTTTATAAGTTCAGTAAAATCCTTCCAAGCCTTGTTCTCCCCCTGTGCTGAGCTCTCA
>VZTZ01014061.1:0-95651 GCA_013400955.1 Drymodes brunneopygia
CGGTGCAGCGAAGAGAGGGCTTGAAGCTGGCTCCACAGAGCTCAGACGCAGTCCCCACCAGTTGGCTCCGCAGCGCGGCTAGGCACGAGGGAGAGCTCGGGCGGCTCCCTGCAGTCTGGGCACAGCCACGCCAGACCCTGCAGCTGAGATGCAGCTTGGATAGAAAGTGACGCAAACGAGCTCCTTTCCCTCAGCCCAACANCATCACCAGTGGATCTTTCCTCCTGGGAGAGTGGCTGGTGGTGGGGCTGAAGACCCATAAAAACCTCTATTTTCTTACAGAGAGTCCATAGTATAAGCAAAAGAGACTTCTCTCACTAAATGAACTGAGACAAAGTTATTCCAGAGGTGGTATTTTTAACTACAAGTCAAAGTGTTGCCTTTTATATGGTCCGTGGGAAAGAAATGAAGAGGTGGGGGGGGGAAAGAGTGTTCTAAAGATTTTGTTCTGATTCCTGATTATTATTATTCCTGTTTTAAGTCTGTTAATAAATTCTTCTATATTCCTTAAAGTATAAACCTGCTTTACCTACTATTAATCCTTATCTCACAACAAAAATCAAGTGATTTTGGTAAGTGTGCTGACGTTTAGCCAAAAAACTCAAATAGGCAAACCAAAACTGCTACAATTAGTGTTTCTGCCCAGTTTCGGTTCCCCAAACCACTAAACTGCAACGCTTTGAAAGTCACATGGAAAAGATTCTTATTCCAAGAAGAGCTAATTTCAGAGGTATTTGAGGCCTCTTGTTGATCAAGATTTTTCCGATTTTGCAATGTATTGTAACATATTTGTTAAAGAAATGTAAGAATTCATAGAAAAATATTTTCCTTTTTCTTCTTAAAACTTCTCCTTTTGGACAGTATTTTGTGAGGCTTATGCCAGAAAATAAGTTATATTTACAGAATGAATCAGAATTCATAGTTTGGTTAGAAAGGACCTTAAAGATCATCTAGTTCCAATCACCCTGCTGTGGGCAGGAATGCCATTCACTAAATCAATTTGCTCAGGACCTCATCCAACCTGGTGTTGAGCACTTCCAGGGATGGGACACCCACAGCTTCTCTGGGCAAACTATTCCAGTATTTCACCAGCCTCTGATTAAAGAATTTCTTCCTAATATCTAATCTAAACCTACACTTAGTTTAATACCATTGTCCCTTTGTTACACTCTGGTCACTTAAATCCAAGGCTAAACCAAGTTTCTTTTGCTCTGGGTAGATGCAAAGGAGGAATACTGACCAAATATCCTGAAGAGGTAAAAATCACACAAAAGTTTATTGGCAAATTATGGAAAATCAAGGAACTTTGGAAAATTTTTTAGTACAATACAGCATAGACTTAACCCATTCAACATAGAAATCTTTAAACCCATATTATGTTATGTGAAAAGAGAGTTAGAAGAAGAAGAAAGGGAGAAAAACAGAAAGACATGAAAGATATAGAAAAACAGACATAGCTACCAACTCCTGGGTTCCAGCAATATAATGGTGAACTCCAAGATCAAGGTAGGGTGAAAGAACAACCTGCTTACCTGGTGGTCAGCCTTCTTAAAATCTTGACCCTTCCTGGGGCTTCCAGTCACTCAGCCACTCAGGGACTGGGTCAGGCAACACAGGGGGGCTGCCTCCACTGTGCTACAACTGTCAGATACTGAGGGGCTGGGGGATATAGGGGGCAGGGCACTACCTCACCAGAGCAAGGCCTGACCCACCCCCTACCACACATTCCACAATGTGTCTAAACAGATCACCTTTTCCAGACTCTGACACCCTTGTTCTATCACTATCTGCCTGTATAAAAAGTCAGTCTCCCTCCTTTGTGTCAGCTGCCTTAAGGTACTGGAAGGCAGCAAGGAGGTCTCCCCAAAGCTTTCTCTTCTCCAGGCTTAGCAACCGTTTCTGTCTCAGCTTGTCTTCACAGCAGAGGTGCTCCATCCCTCTGATCTTTTTCATGGCCTTCTCTGGATCCTCTCTAACAGGTCCTTATCTTTCATGTCCTGGTACCCCAGAACTGAACAGAATGTTCCAGGTAGGGTCTCACAAGAGCTAAGGGGCAGAATCACCTCTTTTGACCTGCTGTCCACATCTTTTCTTATGCAGCCTCAGATGTACTTGCTCTACTGGGCTGTGAGCACACAGTTGGCTCATGTCCAGCTGTTCATCCACCAGAGCCCCCAAATCCTTCTCTGAAGGAATTCTTTCAATATGTTCTTCTCCCAGTCCATATTTGTGTCTGGGATTGCCATGACCCAAGTGCAGCACCTTGAACTTGTCTCATGGGCCCACTTAAGCTTATCCAGATGCCCAGATGGCATCCCATTATTCTGTTGCGCCAACTACACTGCTGACTCAGCTTCATGTTATTTGCAAACTTGCTGGGTGTGCACTTGATCCCACCGTCATTGGCATCAGGTCTCATAGATTTGTAGCTGTTTAACACCAAGTGATCCTCAACCTGCTATACGCTTATAGCGGTAGGAACTTTGCTCCCCCCCACCCATGCAGAGAATCAGGGACCTGTGAGAAGTAGGAAGCCTGACGCCAGTGAAGATTGAGGCAAAAAATTCATTGAGTGCTTCAGCATTCCTATCAGTTTCCACCTTCTTGTTTCTCAGGGGAGGTACATTGTCCTTGGCCTTTCTTTTCTGATCTATGGACTTATAGAATCCCTTTTTTTAGTTCTTCATGTTGCTTACCAAGTCCTGTTCCAGCTTTGACTTGACTTTCCTAACCGCATATATTCAAAACATATGCAATCATATATATTCCCTACATATACAAAACTTATCCCTGTACTCTACCCAGGTCACCTCTTTCTGCTTCCACTGTCTGTGAATTTCTTACTGCTTGGTTTGAAGAGCAGATCCTTGCTCAGCCATGACAGTTTCAGGTCTGTCTTGCTCCATTTCCTACACACCAGGACATAGAGCTCTAGGGCTCTGAGAAAAGTGGCCTTAAAGAGCTGTCAGCCCTTTGTCCTGAAGGACAGTTTCACAGAGGATCTCATTCACCAACTCCTTAAACAGCTGGAAGCTTGGTCTTGCAAAGTTCAGGGTTTTGACTTCACTCCTCATTATTTATCACTTTTGGGGGCTAGGGATATTCCTCAGTTTTGTCTTCATTTTCTCTTCCAGTAGTGACACACAATAAAGGAACACTGACAAGGTTGTACAGAAACAAGTCCTGATAAAGCCAGCACTACTTTCATATGGATCAGGTATGAATAATTTCTAATGGTGGAAAAGAAACAACATCCTCTTCTTTACCTGATGATAGAATGTGAATGTCCTCATTCACCCTAAACCCTCTCTGCCAGCAAATAGGCTCTCCAAATTTTATTTTAAAAGATTATGTTAGCCTGAATGGTGGTTAAAAGTATAAGGCTGAGATTTTAATCTTGTTGCCTTCCACCTCAGGACAAAGGGGAACTGGAAAACAGCCTATTTATTTAGCAAGATAATAATTCAGCTACTGATGGAACAGTTTAAGGATGATCATATTCCTAAAAATTTCCTAATTCTCATTAAAACTAAATTTAAAAAATTAATTGCTCTTCATTTAAATATTTACAATATAATTTAATCTCTGGCAGCATTAAACACTATGCACTATTCATTTTGTATTAACATCAATATATTTTATTCTGGGAAGTTTCCACGTGTTCTGCACTGCAGCTCACCACAGCGGTGGTTTGAAATTGC
This sequence comes from Drymodes brunneopygia, assembly GCA_013400955.1. NCBI lineage: Eukaryota > Metazoa > Chordata > Aves > Passeriformes > Petroicidae > Drymodes > Drymodes brunneopygia. Next base: position 3,702 of record VZTZ01014061.1, read on the forward strand.
CTTAGAAAATGAATTTTAAAGTCTCTTCATGCAGTATGTGGTCTTTAGAGTCAATTAAGTTGAGAGGGAAAATTCCGGAGCTGCTAGCTAAGACTTTCAAGGTTGGTAATCTTCCTTGCTAATGTCTGTCAATTGTCCTCAGGTCTTTCCTCCCTTTTCCCCCACCATGAATATACTTGTCTGTTTTGCTTCATCTGATAAGGAAAATTTAATGTGCTGTTTGTCATATTTGATTTTAGCTTCTATTTCACATTTTCTTCAGGGGTGTATATTCTATTTATGTCTAATGCAGATCTCAACTGTAGTTACAATAGACTTTTAGAAATTGCTCTTTTCCATCATATCATCAATTATCTACTGAATTTAATTTTGATTATAGATAAGATGAGGATCAAAAATATAGCAATCCACACAAACAAAAAAAAATGAAACCTTTTTTAGATGCAACTCGTAATTCTTTTTGTACAAATAAAGTAACTTTTCATCCATCTGAAAGATCTAGAACAAAATAAAGTTAATGTAAATATTTGAACATAGGGCACTGTATGTCATGCATGACACTTGCTCAATCTCTCTTCCCTGTGGGTCTTTGGATATGGGAATCGTTTGATGTGCTTAAGTTTTTGTAGGCATGTGCTTCTAAGGAATAGAGATGCAAAAGCCATTTTGTTGAAGATCCACCAGTTCAATCCAACTATTTTACCTTCCCCTCAAAACCTATCAAACCTCTTGTTTAGTTTCATGGCAAAATACACTAAGCCCAGCCTTGTTCAATCTCTTTCCACTATATGTTATATATGAGAAAGAACATTTCCTTAGCAAGGCAGGTATTCCAACTGTGTCGAATTTCAGGTACTGTCTATATCTGCTTTATATGCGAACCTGATGTGCTTGTTTGAATTTGATCTTTGTCTCCTAATGGACACATGAAACCTGATTTTCAGTTGTCAGTTGATTTATATTTGCATGACAGTTTTACAAAGGAGACAGAGGAAATGGGTAGTTCCCTTTCAACCTTTTCTTTTTAAGAAAATTGTCAGAACATGTTCCTTCACATCTTTTGACTCTCTTGGCTGGTATCAATCCTATTCAATGAAGCTGAAGCTTTGGTGAGGCACTATATTTCGATTGTGTTATCTTTTTAAATAAATCAAAAAAATATTTCTCTCACCACTATCCAAGCATTATTGCAATGATATTTGTCCAGATAACAAGAAAAGAATTTTAAAATTAGAATTGATTTCTTGGAGGTGAGAATTTTGAATGAAATGAACAGTCAGGGAACAACTATCATCAGCTATTTTCCAGTGTATAAATTCCTGTCCTTTCTGCATTCATCCAGACTAGAATATCAAAAGTAAAATTTGGTTTGGTGCATAACTCACATTACCTTGAATTTCCCAGAGAGGGGAATTTCCCAGTTTTGTCCATGACTGTGTTTAAGCCACTTCCTTTTCTTTGCCATTAGGTGTCTCTGTTATCCTTTGTAAAACACCAAATACCGCAGAACTTTTACAGTGTTTCCTAACTTTAAAAACAATCAGGATTCCTTTTATCCCTTTCTCTTATGCTTTCATTTGGGATCTTTAAAGAGAACAACTAACTAGGAAAAATTCTACAGTGTTGCATCCCAACACAGAGAAGTAAGGAATTTCTTAATGCTGGTTTGTCAGAGTACAAATAAAATTAAAAGCATCAATAAAAAGTCTTCCCTCAGTACACCGCTTGCTCAAGTCGAGGAAAACTGAGATAAGGTCTTGCAAAGATAAGGTATCCATTGTCTATTGAATCTTTGTGCCTTCTATACTGTCATGTAATTATTGACTGACTTTCTAATCAAAATACATCAAGTTTCATTTTATCTGTATTACAGCTATCCATAATTTTAATGTTTTTCTAGAATGTAAACCATCCAGCTAGGTTTATGCAAGATGCACCTGTACCGCCATGCTACTCAAGAAAAAGAGTTAAGAAAACAGAAAGAGTTGCAAGACCATCTCTCATCAACTCCTGTTACTTTGGAATAAGGGATTAATCAAAGCTGTCCAATCAAAACAGAAATCTTAGAAAATAATCCTGACATAGGTAGCAATGAGAAACAAGAGTTTTTCATAATAATCTGTATTATCTTGGCACAAGGAAGTCTCATGTGCCAGATTAGTCAAAGACACTTGATCTGCCTAAGTATTCGATACCTCTGAAGCAAACACAAGCAGCCCACGGTACTTTCTAAGGAGTGACAGACAGTATGACAGTAATTCCAGCTGTGGGCTGGCGTAGACCCGATTAAGCTGTCAAAAATACTTCTGGAGTTTAGGTGGCTGGTCTAAGAGGAAATCTAGTCATATTCTGGTTTGCATATTTTTATTTTGGTGTGCCTTTTTTTGGTAAAGCTAGTCTAGGTCTGGGGTCTGAGCTAGAATCTGTGCCTGACTGTATAACATGAACAAAATTGGTACATACATCCTCATTGCAAATCCTTTTTCCTTTATGGATTCTGGTACCATTAAACAAGGTTTATTCTTACAAACAACCTAAAATTGCAAGCAGTTTCAAAATCCAATGCATAAGTTATAAAAAAGAGTTTATTTCATCCAAGACTCATCAAGAAGTGACAAATGTGAATTCCACGAAGTGCATTTTATGAAAGCCACTTTTCAGAGCAGAAACACATTTTAACATCAACTGAGTGAATGTTTTATGTTGTAGAAAAAACAGCTTAGTGTACCATCTGTTACTTTTAATAGCAAATGAACAACATGAATTGTAGTTAATACTGTTGATGTAAAATATAAGAGGGATGTTATAAAACTGTTCACTGACAGATATAAACATGTTCTGAAATATGAATGAGCTCAATAAATTCAATGTGCAACTTTTACCAGCCAGCTGTTCTCAAAAGATAAGGCAGCAAATGACTTTTAATGAACCCCATGCCAGGCAAATGTAAGCTCATTTCTCTGGTCCATATGATGATGGGGGAAGCATTTCCTATCTAAAGCACATGTAGAGTGACAGTTTCATTTGACCCCTTCCATCTTGGCAGAAATAATTTTATCTTATACAGAGAAACACTAGAAGTGGTATGCAAATATCATCATGCATATGTGTATTTATATCTATCTATCTATCTATCTATCTATCTATCTATATGTATTTATCTATCTCCTTGGAAGAGATCCTGTGACAAAATATTTTTAACAATGGTGTCCAGAAAAACAAAAATAGCACATCTTCATTTTTAGCTCTCCATATGATGCTACAATGAGGTTAGTTATAACACAGGTCTTGTAAATGCTTATGTACTAGGCCATGGCACACAATTAACAGCCCAGCCAATGAACATAACAGCTGCCTATGACAAGCTTGATATTGAATCACAAAGGAGTGAATATTTATTACAGCTTCCTCTTTTTAAAACTGAACATTATGCATCCTCATATAATATGCCATTTCAACTCTTTGGATGATCAAGGTTATTATTTAGGCATTTTATTTACACTATTGTTGTTAAGAATAGCCATGTCTCCCTTCTGCTAGATAGTATCTCATTGCTTTTAGTATCTGCGAAATGATCTTTCTCATCCTGAATGGTTCAAGAAAAGAGACAAAAGTGTTTCTTGACAGAGAACAAGTCTCTGAAATCCTTTTAATATTTTCTACTGGTACTTGGCCTTTGGGTGAGGGACTTTTGCAAGTTTTGTTGATCCATGTAGAACACCAACTAGATTATTTTTATCTTCAGTAATCTGAAATAATAGAACATTAAAAAGAACACTCAATTAATGCCATTTGTTTTTTAAAGACTCTTCAGATTTCATTGAAAACATGCAATTTATATATCATCACAGTTTTTAATTCAGTTTCCCTATGTATTACTCACCCATGATAGATTTTATTCCAGTTAAATAGAGCTATACTAACTTCTGGCCCAATTACTTCTCTGCATCTATGCTGAAGGTTGGTCAACAGTCGGTGTAAGCTATCTGTTTGGGTTAATTTAGCACAAAATAACTATCAGAATTATCAGAAACAAGTGGCAAGGTCATCTCACAGAATCTGGAATCTGTGTAGACTGACCTGATCCCTTTGATTCCCTTTGTATTCTTTCTGTTTATAATATTTGCTTTTGTTGTTTATTTAAACTTGTTTGAAAGTATGGGTATAAATTGATAAATTAGGCCAATGTGGTAGTAGTAGTCTGACATGTGGCACTTGAATTTACTCCTCTGCGAGTAGGGTGTTAGGAGATTTGTGAAAGTCTAATGCATATAAATTTATCTAATTTCATCTGACTTACACATACCCTGCATTTTGACTGCTGAATCTAAACTGTAAATTTGCACATATGAAGATGTTTATGTCAAGAGAACTGTTCTTGAAACTTCAGGGGCTTTTTTTCATGTGGCAAGTGTGCTTTGTTCTGCTTTGCCTTATTTGCATAGAGCTTTCAACTTACACAGTATTGATCAAATTGACATTTCTTTGACAATTCCAGGGAGCCTTGTAATGTTCTTGGCAGTTCCACCACTAATAAAATCACTTTCTTTCAGATGGTAAGGACTGACTTAATATCCTCAGTAGGAGGCATAACAAGACAAGTAATAAAATAGTTTTCAATAACATAGCTCAGTATTGCATGTTATAGCTCCATATCCATGGACAGGCTGTCATAGAGACAATAGCTTTAAATAATTAACAACAGGGAGACATATTGATGCACAAATGTCCCATCTTAAATTCTGTCATCAGTAATGACAATGACCATATTCTATTACCTCTTTTCAGGATTTTATTACTGTAGATGGTCACACTACATCAAAAGGAAAATTAATAACTAACTTTAAAGGAAACCAACCTGCTCAGAATTCTATTAACATTACTCAGATTCCATGTTTAAATGCAAATATATAAATTCCTTCCAAGAACTGTTGCTTTAAATGACAAAAATGGTGCTCGGAGTTTTTTAGATCTAAACCCATTTCTTTGCCTGATAACTGTGGACAATTTTAAATTTCACTATTACACAGATACAATTTACTGAGTGAAGTTCATTTGTTCAGTAAGTTTTTAAAAACCACATTGAGAGAGATTTTAAAAAATTCACAGTTATCAGATATGCACAAGGTTTTCTTTGTCTTCTCTCCCAGGCACAGTGCTCTACCTAAATGTCTCAATAAAGCAATAGTTATGACAGACGCAACAGACAAAATCTGTAACAAACTGGCTTAAGTGTGTATGCACACATATACATACTAAATTCTGCTGGGAAGTGATTCCTTAAAGCAAATGAAATCATCCTTCAGCTCTAAAAGAAGCTTTGGATTTGCTGAACAATGCTATAAAGCAAAAAGATTTATTATTTTAATTATATAAGACAGAAACAATTGTTTCTGATGCAAAACAAGTCAAGAAGTCAATGGTACTTGGATGAATAAATGGATTAGACTGTAGTCTGCTCGTTGGTTAATTTACACGCCAGTCATACCCTCTTATACTTCATATAGAGACAGAGTTCTTTCTTCATTACAAAAAAAAAGGTGACATTGCCTCACTGGTTAACAGAAATTCCCAAAAAAATTCTTTAGAAAGAATTGACTGGTAAATAAATAATAATAATAATAAAAGATGATGACAAACACAAGTTCAGGTAGGCTGATAAGATTGAAATTAATAGATTTCTCTCATAGCACTGCTTTACTGGTTTGACTTAAAATAGCAAAAAGCTTCCTGGAGTTATTTTGTACATAGCAATTTTGACACTGCTCCCATACTCATATTCAGGAGTACTGAACATACTGCTTTTCCTTGATTTAATTTAATATCAATTCTAAGTAGTGCCAAGGATTGTCTTTTTACTGTTTTTAAACTTCAAGTCAAACAGCTCTCTACCCAGTTATTTTCTCAGGATTTGCAGATCCTTGCATATTCTGCTGTGGATCAGAGCAGACCACAAACTACCTTAGGGATCTATAAATCTGTGCCAGCCACAGTAATGTTATTTCAAAAACATATGGCACCCCAAAAATATTTGACATGTTTTGGTCCATTTAATAAAAATCTAGACATATATTCTGTAATATTTTTTCTGTATGGGAAAGAAGTATAAATAAAGGTATCAAAAGTAGATGTTTGTAGGCTTTTGTAGGAAGGAAGACATGAGCCTTAGCCCTCATTTTGTCTGTCATTAATAAACGTTGTGTTTAAAGCTGAGATAACAACCATTCTCCTCCATTAATTTTTTATTTCTTTTAAACTTTAAATACAAATTACATTTTTATTTCTAGGCTTAAGATAATTATTAATAAGCTAAAAATTCTGTGGAGGTTCTGTTAGCATTCAGTGTGTTGGTGTTCTTGACCAGTTAAATTTCAAAACTCTAAAAATTTATAAACTAATGTCTCAGAGAGTGTGGAATGGACCAACCATCTGGGAAAGTAAACAAATCAAATAAGCACGAAACAGCAAAAAAAATCCAACCAAACTCCCCCAAAATGGGAAATTTCTGTTCTTGTCCATGCATCTCAGATTTAAGTCATTCGGGACTTAGTTTTGGTAAATATTTTTCAGAAGTTTGTGGGTTTTTTCCCCCCACATGCTTTACTGTTCTCAAAATCTGAAACATTCATGCCTGACTGGCACGTTGTCCTATGACTGTTGAATTAATGTAAGTTCTAATTGAATTGGTCTGATGTGACCAGTATTAATAGCCTAGAGAAAACAGATTTTATATGGTCAGAAAGTACAGAGGCAAATGTCTCTTTAAAAATTTTCAGAACAACCCATTTAGAAGACTTTTCAGAGATCTAATTATTTGACTTGTCTGTATTAGTCATGTTTTTCATTCCCCTCCGTGTGGATGGAAGGAAATCATTTAAGTGCATCATCTTCCACACACTTCTTCACATTTGACCCTGGACAGAATGCAAATGAAAATGTCCCTCAGCAGGACACAAGCCTGATGTGTGGAAAGGTTTGTTTAATTTTGGTCCTCTTTCAGCAGAACAATGCCAGTGAATGCTCTTCTTTGCTGGAAGTTCCAAAGGGAAGAGCTGTTGCACTCATCTGAATGCCTCCCAGCCCCACACCAAGCCCTGCCAAGGGTGCCTGCAGATGAAAGGTGTATGTTCAATTTAAGTTGCTGGACAGAGATATTTTCCTGATGCAGGACCTGGATCTGGTGTCTGCAGTGGCTTTTCTTTTCTCTGTTTACTCATCATAACATACTTACCTACAAGAATGTCCTCTCCTTTCCCTGGGCAGGGTCTTTTCAACAGCAATGGAAACTAGGTGTGGCCTTTAGTCAGGATCAATTACAAATATTTTCTACTACAGCATTGCTAGAGAAGTGTATCTCTCTAAAGGCAACCATCACAGTACTGACAAGAATTTTTTTTTTTTATTAAAACCAAGCCAGTCACACTGACCCGTTAAGTAAACCATGATTTTATGTAGATTCTGAGGCCTGTTAGCTTCACAGACAGCAGGAGAGATAATGCTTACATTTATATCCCCCCAGCATCACAGAGCATATGCCCGCCCAGCTTGTCTGGTAGACACCAGTGGAGTTTTGCCCTTGACAGCTCCTGTTTATACAGATGGTTTTTAAAATGTTACTGGAAGAGAAAACAGCCTGCACTGTAGGAAGCACCTTACAAAGGAGCCAAGACTTAACAAGGAAAACTATTTTCATCATTCTCTCCTGTTCATCTGGAAAATTTGAGGAAAAGTTGACTGTTGGCTTTAAATTAAATTTAAACTTATTTTTGTCTGTTATATTTAGACATGTCAAGATTTTTTTAACGTGATATTTTGAAGATCCTATTTAAGCAATTTATTAGCGATCTGGTTATTTGACTTGTCTATATTAGTCAGGTTTTTCATTATTCTCCAAGTAATTGGAAGGAAATAGTTTAGGTGAATCACCCTCCACATCTTCACCCTTGCCTTTGGATGGAATGAATCACTCTCTGGAGAAGCCTATGCCTTCCTGCGGGTTGCAAGGGGAACTGAGCAAAACCAGATACAGATAAACTACATGTAGGACCTGTATTTCATTCCAGAATCATATTGAAGTTAGAGGAAAAATTCCCATCACTGTCAGCTGCTGTTGGGCCTCCATTCTTTGTCATGTGAACTGACAGCTGTAGGACTACTGCCACCAACCCAACAACAATAATGTCCCTTGGCAAAGTATGCATTTCTTCTAAAGGTGAAGGTGGTGGAAATTCTGTTAGCTGGTTTTCCTGATCCAGAATATGATTCATTCTCATACACTCATAAAAACAGTCCTGTCCCAGTTGTCTGTTTTCATATTTGGCTAATTTCAAGCCCCTACCCTAAAAACAAGTAGAGCAATATAGAAAAGCTATCACTAACTTTAACCTTTCCATCTGCAGTGAATGAAGGTACCTGAGATGAAATCTGAGCTTTGTCAGACTTCTAACATTGACTTCAGCAAGACTGAGAGTGTGTCCCAGGAAAGCTCCCCATTCTGTGGGATAAAAGCCTAAACTAAAAAAAAAAAAAAAAAAGTATATAGTATAACAATAAAATATGTGCAAATAATTAGTTACCCATCTTGCAATTCCTTTAATATCAGAACATGCTCTCCTCCTCTGTGGTTCATGAAAACTGTTCATAGTACAGGTCTTGCCATTGCATTTGAGATGATGATAACATGACACTGTTGTTTGCTGACAACAGCAATTCAAGAGCAACAATATGTAAGCTAACTATAACAAGATAGACAGATACATGGCCAGTGACTGAAACAGAAATAAAAAGAGAGAATTTTCAGAAGTTAATAGGACATGCCATTACCTGGGATAATGGAACTAAAAAGACAATATTTTTCTCATCTTTATGAATTCAAATGATAAAATTAAGTATTAAAAAACTTCTACTATAAATTTTTAAACAAATGAAACTGCTATATTTGGAAAAGTTTTAAGGATTGTCGTATGAATTTCAGAGAGATAGAGTTGTGTAAACACACTATCATGCTCATTAAATCATAGAAATCAGAAAAAAAATTATGTCTAACTTTAGAATAGTCAAATTCAGACCATAAACCTTGAAACAATATTCAAAGAAAATTTTCCAATATTCACAGAAATTTTTTTTCTGTGTTTGAGAACACAGATATTATCTAATCTTTGATATATCTTTTTTTCTATGTTGCACATATCCTCCAAATAATTTTTTGCCCACACACGTTTCACAGGAACACAACACAGCAACTCAAACACCTTTAAAGTAAAGTGCAGTTTTGCGCAATCTATTCTATGAAGTCAATCTGCACTGATTAGAATTTATTTTTGAATCATAGTTCAGTCAAGTTTAGATTCTGCTTTGGCAGTACTGTGATGAAAGATTTACCAAAACAAACTGATTTTTTTCTTTGTTCTAAGTAGATTTTTAGGCACAGCACCTGTATTACTTGGAAGTAATTCACTTCATTAGGGAAGACTGAATTAGCCCATGGAAAATTATAATGAAAGAGACGTAAGAGGCTGTCATGTTAAAGACAGAGATTTGTTTATCAGGAGAGGGGGAAAAGCCCTGTTCTGATGAAAGAAGTAAAAGGCAACCAGAATCACTAGAGCCATGCTGCATTCAATTTATGCACAGGCATCTGGCCAGTAACTGCTTTGGTGAAGGTACTGTATAGAATTGGAGTTGTGTCCCTACTGACAGTGTACTGAGAAGCTATTGGGTACATCTGAGAGCCATTTAAATGCAAATATAATGTGAGTTTGTCAGTGACTAAAAACAATCTTCTAGGCAATGGCATTAGTAATTAGAAACCATCTGGCACCATGAAAGCTTACAATACTTTCAGTATTTCCACTGGCCAAAAGGATGCAATTTATCTCCTACAGCAACAGAAACAACTATGCTCTATGTTAGTGCTCTGACAATTAATATGCAAAATCAGATCCATTTTTATGTTTTTCCTCTGGGCCAGTCCTGGAAAATAAATAAATGAGAAGTCTGGAAGAGAGAGTGCCATAAACTTCACAAAGGAAATTTAAAGAGAACACACAAAAAGAGATGAGTACCTGAAAAGATGAAGAAGCTGTATTGTAAGCTTTTCCTCCTTTTTACCTGATAAGATTATGAAGGACATAAAGCAAAAGATGTTTGATAACTCACCTGTCAGATCTCCTTACAAAACTATGTCCTGTATTTTCAGTGTGTGGTTTGTAGAAGTAGATTCAAAATAAATCAATTAATGTAAACCCTTTCTCTTTTCTGGCCCTTAGAAGTTTGGGGGTTAGAATTTTCATGCTGTAGAGACCAAAATGAAAATATTCCAGTCTGTCCATCAAAACCTAAACTGCTCTTCTTGATCTTTGTTTTCAAGCTAATATACCCTACAGAATGTATGGGCAGGTTATTCTCTATTAAAAATAAGTCAATAACATCACACCTTCATTATTCATCTGAGGGATTAAGTGATAGTTGAACACAGAAAAAGGATAATTTTAAATTTAAATTTGTAATTGCAGTAATTGTCTTCTTTAACACCATATTCGCATGACATTTACAATTGTCAACTTCACTTGGCAGTTCGCATGAGTTGAAAGCAATACAGAACTTCAGCTTCAAAGTTTATTAGTGATAACCAGTTATTAAGGGTATGGAAGAAAGTAAAATTAAGATATTCCATTTTGAAAACTTCAATAGCTAGAGAAATAACAGGAGAGGCCCACTGTAACAACAAAAAATTGCAGTTTTTAGATACAGTGAAACTACTGAAACATTCCAGTCTGTGTGGCTATCAAAGTAAAGAGGTGGTGGTTGATCCACTATAGTTTTGACCTGAATAATGCAGGTTTCAAGGTTGAACAGTCAACATCTGCAGACTGTCTTAGAGCCTGTGTTTCCCAGACAAAGCTGTGCTTCTCAGACTATATTCTGTAGAAATTGAAGCTATTCCTAAACCTCATTCTTCCATCTGTCAAAGTCGTATCTCTATTTGCTCTTTTTATAATTCATGGGATTTTTTTTTTTCAAAATTTTTTCTCAGAAATAAAATACACCAGAAATACTGAAACTGAACCATCCAAACAGTGAAAAGCAAATGTATTGACTGTGTGTGAAGAAGGTGTTTGCATGTGTGAATGTCTGTGTCTCTGTGTGGCACATTTCCACAACTCAGCTCAGGAGCAGTATTTTCCCCTTGTGAAAGTGAATACGACAATTGAGACTTTCTTTCAAATTCTCAAGACACAGGATTTCCTACATACTGTTTATCTTTTGAATATATCAGCGCTGAGCAATGAAACTGATTTCCAAGGACAAATCAATTTGAGACTTTCAACTATGAATCAAAATAATTTTTCTGTTGCTGGCTATAAATTGTCAGGTTAAGAGGTCTTGATACGCTTTTTCTTCTCACGTGTATTGCTTCTATACAAAATCAAAATTATCTCTCTCTAGTATTTAAAAAAGATGTCACAACACATTAATGGATTGTTTTATACCCTTACTTCAATCATTACACAATGTATGAAAAAATCAAAACCATTTGCCAACAACAGTGCTTCATTTAATATCCCTGTATGTAATAGCTACTTAAGTAGCTAATTTTCATATCAGCATCCATTTGTTCTCTTTTTGTGAATGAGAGGAATTATTTTCCTATGTGCTTTTACCTTTCTGTAGTAAATAAACCTTAATCAATGAGATAAAGCTATATAAAAATTCCGTTCCCTATAATTTTCGGTTCATTTTCTATGCCACCTTGTCCATCAGCATGATTTTCTAATGTTCAACCATTTCACCTCTATTCTAAGCTAATACATAGACATTATTTTGAAGAGAGAAACTAGCAATAAGGTATTCCTGATATATTGGAAACAGTGATAATTTCATAGATAACTACAGAGCTGACATCACTTCAAAGAATCTTAAAAGTAAAGAGTGCAGCTCTTTGGCGCTCTGTAGATAATACAGATTTCAAGAGATAACACATAAATTTTCTGCAGCACACTATCTGAAGCAGGACAACATGCAATTTGCCACACCACAGTGACATACTTGAATGAATTCTTGCATTTCATGTTTCTGTATTCTTTTAAAAAATTTCAAAACCAAACCAGAAGTAAAGGAAAAAAGGGAATTTGTCTCAGGTAGACAATGAAAAGGACGTTTAGTGACAGCTGTGTAATTTGGTCTGTTTGAATTACCACACTCTGTAAAACACATGCAGATTCTTTTTCAAGCTGAAGATGTAACTCATCATCCATAAATCCCTTATTTCATAACATCACTCACTCACAAAACTGATCCTCCAAATATCCATTCATACTTTTCTCACATGACTTTTCTTACCAAAGCAGTTGAGAGGTTTATAGTTTGTGCCCTTCACAGTTGTTAGCTTATTTTTACTGACTTAAAATCTAATAACATAAATGACAGAAATAATTTACAGAGCTTAAAGGAAAACAATTCCACAATATTTTGTCAGTTTTATCATAGATTTTTTTCAAGAATATAAAGAGGCGTATTATAAGCATTCTCTTGCAAATTAGGAAAAGAGATTAATTACTGAAGGCAACATATAAACAGTTTTAATTAGTGTTATTGCTGAAGTCTAAGAAATAGCAATAAGAAAATAAAAAAAAAATGAAGAGACTATATAAAAAAACAAGTTTTAAATTTATTAAAAAACTATACAATATAATAGTAAATTTCAAAAACCAGTAGCCCAAAGTCAATCTCAAGACCATATCTATAATTTACATATAGTTATTCAGAGATTTGCAGTTTAATTGCATTACAATCTACAGTCATATTGATCTGACTTATAGAATATAACTTTGGAAAATGTAATGGTGAACCTTTCCAGTGTTCAAAGAGAATTTTTGACCTATACAGTATTTTAAACTACAAAAATGGGATCAAATAAGATCACACCAATCAAGATAGATATGAACCATGATAAAAGTCACCTAGTACGACATTGAACCTTCTATAAGAAAACAAATTATGAGGTGAAATAATGATCCCAATTACAATATATGTTTTGATCATAAAGTTTTCCTAAAATTTGTGTAAACTAGCAAGATTAATCATTTAATTTCTAATGGGAAAAGAAATTTGGATTAAATATAAAAGCAAGAGCTCTTGAGGAGTTTTACTGTATCATTATACTTCCCAAACACATTTTTCAAGCAGGTCCGTTTCCATTTGAGTTCTCTTTCAGTCAACCAAGAAACTCTGACTTTATGGAATTACTGTAAAGGATATAATTACCTCAGAAACAACATCAATCTGTCCCATACTATTTGTTTATTAGTTTTGACAAAAAGTATGTGCTAACTAACCATTACAGATAATTCTTTCAGAGGTGCCACATAAAACAAAAATTTTCTTTCTCTCTATGCATCTCATTATGTCTAGAAAAGGAGGAACAAAGTGCTCTGTTAAAAATGTCAAATTTTGAGAGAATTTTCTGCAAGTGCAATGCAGCAATCACTTCAGGCAATTGGCAAGGATTGGAAAATATGAGCACCCTCAGATAGAAGGAGGAAAAGAAGAAGAATGTAAAAAAGGGTGTCTGAAGTCAAGACATCCCTGAATATCTGGCAGAAATCTTTCAAGCTCTTTCTTCTTCCCTTTGCAAATCACTTGCTTTGGAGTTGTGAAAATTACAATGGGCAGTGTCTAAGTCCTCTCTACTGCTACAATAAGGATTTCTGGAAGTCCAAAGACTGTATCAACCATTTCACTGTTGAACCGCTAGATTTTTGTTGGTCCTGATCACAATCTTTTAAGGTTCTCTGTTTGTATAGTGAGGATGGAGGCGAAAGCAAATTATGTGCTCAAATATATACATGTATTTTTGAGTTGTCATATTTGTTTCTTTCATAATGATTGTAGAGATAGAGGTAAGTTTGGGACAAAATCAATCAGATCAATGTTAAACAATTACAGTAGCATGACAAGATTTCTGCTACAAAAGTGCAGAAATCCTTATCTTTAAAGTAAATTTTGAGCATCTCAGATATACAGTGTTGCAGATGTCCAAGTCAGATATCACAAAACTAATCAAGACTATGCAGCCAAAAGGTCTGAAGCCATTGTTCTGCCTGTATGTTCAAGCATTCAGGAATTCAGACATTTACATGACTAAATTAGAACTTTCTACTTGGAAAATACACAGGTTCAAGAGCTAGGGGAGAATTTAATTTTTTTTCTAAAAACATCACAACAACAACTACTAAATGGGAGCTTTGCAACTCCCTCCTATTTGCTATTTTAAAAAAAAATCCTTTAGTTGTCTTCAATTTTGTACAATATTGACATCTCTTTTAGATAAACTTGAAAATTGTCACTCCTCATAGACAAATTCATGATTTTGTGTTAGTGCTATTGTTACAGGTTTTGTGACTGAAAGTAAAGTCTCTGTTGACATCATTGCTTTTTACTTCTGAACATCAAGAATTTGTATACTCAAGTTCTAGGAGTTTTAAATAATTCCCTTTCCCTTGGAAACTAAGAAATACTCAGAAATGCACCAGCTGTTTCTCATAATTTAACAATTTATTTTATGAACATAAATCCCTACTTTCTAGACCAGATACTCTGAATGTGATCTGAATCTATGCAATGCTTAGATTTTTAAGGGTTTTCTTTGCATTTAAGATACCCTAGGTGCTCCCCATGAGCAGTGAGCCACACACACAGCCATACTCATGGGTGAAGTATGTCTTCGGTATCTTCTAGGATCTCAGGAAAGGATGCCACTTGCTTATAGCAGATTTTTCTGGGAGATTATTCATTTTAGGAAGTAAAGGCCTGATCCAAACCCCGATGAAGTCAATGGAAAAAGTCTCCCATTGACTACAATGGGCTCTGGATCATGCCCTAAGTCCAGTCTCTTCATTAATGCAGGATTAATAATAGGGTGTCTTTCCAGTAGCCTGGAGTACCTAAGATCTCGGCAGTTTCAGCTGAATAAGTTCACTTCAGATTGGCATTCCATTTGGAATTTGAAAGGTGAAGTCAAAGTCTTTTTCAGCCACAAGAAAACTTTAAATGGGGGCCTTTTCTGTTCCTTGTCAATCCCACCAGTTCAGTGAAAATCTTTAGACATCCTAATGAGAAAACAGCAAGAACAAGTGGAGCCAAAGAAATTCATGTTGTTTAGGACTTCAAAAACACAGTGTAGTCTCTGCTTTGACCAATGAACAGATGCATCTTGATTCTTTTGGAGAGATCAGTGTAGAGCCTGACTACAAAGGACAAATTAGAAGATTATAGCACAGTTAAATGTATAAGCTTTTTGTTGTACTTCTTTTTAAATTAACTGTTAAGGGGAGAGGTGATGTTTCTCAAAGTGCTTCCTCAGTTTGCACAACAAAGCACCATCAGTTCATAAATAATGAAAAGTGACAGAAAGAAGTTACAAATAGCAATAATACAATTAAGTTCTCTGAACTTGCAGATGTGAGTTGTGAATGTTATAATAGTACAAACTTTGACAGACAGAGAGTAAGTGGATAGAATAAGTATAGTGTTATTAAATCAGATATAAAATATATCTGTATTAGGATCAGCTTTATATAAAATAACAATCTGAAACAGTTTGCTATATTACTGCTTAAAAATTGTGTTTCTGATGAAGTACTGGATAGATCAGCTATTCCAAAAGATCTCTAGTGCTATTAATTACTCACATTTCATTAAATTACCATTAGCATTATTTATTATTTTACCTTGATTATTCATACTGACAAGAACAGCTCAAAAGTAGAAGCATGTTTTTTAACACAATTATTAATTGTTCTCCTAAAAAATATCATCCAGGCTGCCATGTACCTTATGATAAAGATATTTCTAAAGTTATATTCTAGGACTTAAAAAAATCAAAGTTTTCCATAACTTCAATAGCATTTACTGTTGAAAGATCAGCACATTCATTGATCTATAAATGCTTGCAAATATGTCACCATCCTCCCACTAAGCCAGGGAAACACATTAATTTTTTGTGCTTTCAGTTTTACTTCTTTTTTTCCAGAGACATTTCTGCAATACTGTTTGACCACTAACATTTAGTTTTAAGCAACTTAAAAGCCTGCTGACAACTTTGATACTCATTAATTTTAGAGATAAAGGAAGCAGATCTTAAATCTCCACATCAAAATATGGCTGTTTTCCAGAGGAATGGGTTTATTTTGCATATACATAATTAAAAACTCACTCATCCAAGGACTCCCCCAAAATACAGTAAAACCTCATGTTTGGACCCATGGTATGAATCAACATGGACTCATATATTTCTCTCCAAACTATCTGAATATTAAAATGATGTCATTTGCATCTCTTTCTTTACCTTGATGAATTAAAAAAAAAATTCACCTGATTATTTTGCTGTAAAATAAACATGTAATTTTTCAAATCTTGCCATTTTCTGTCAAAGGAAAATTTTCTTGAACAACAGGATAACTTTAATGACATCTGAAACTCACACAGTCATGATCAACATCAAGGAACAACTGATTTGAGTCTAACATTTTCTCCTCCATCTAAAAATTCTGGCCAGATACACTACTTTACCTTAGAATATAGTATTTAGTAACACAAAAGCTACTCCAATTGCAATTCTGTTGAACAAATCCAAGGCTTGCTTTCAGTTTAACTCAGTACCTTTTTTCCATCCCTTCATTCTTTCTGAAATTCATTTTATTCAGCATTGCTTCATTCAAATCATAGTCTGAAAGAGAAAATGAAAGCATCCCAACACCTCGACCAGGTGAAAAAAGGAGAAAATTAATGCAGTTTAAATGCTGTTGTCTAGAGCTAATATAGACAAAATAATTTCCCATCTATTTGTTTAATTAAAAGGCACTAATTTGCTTTTATGTGATTTTCAATTTATCCATTTATCACTTTCAGATGAAAGGTAAAGCTACAATAAGCAAGATCAATAGACATCAAAGTTTTTTAAGCAAAGTTTAGCAACTGCTTTCTTGACACCTATATAGCTTGGCTACTAAAATTAGCCTGTGCCATTGGATTATAAATAATATCTTGATCTGTGGTTCCCATTTGATTTAACTAAACAAATATTGCATTCCTGCCTCGACAGTCTTACAGTGACACTGGCCAATTTCAAACCCTGGAAGCTTTCCAGGATGTCCAGTGCATAGAAAAGACTGTACATTGATTTGCAGACAAAAGAAAAAATATTAATTAAGATGAAATGCTTTACTGGAGAGGTCTTCTCAGCACAATGGTCTATTGAGAAAAATTCTTTCTTGCTCTTACTACATCTAGGGCAAGGAACTTAAAGTGTTCAGGAAAACACTCAAGAACCCTCATCAGAGGGAAGAGTTAATGACATGATAACATCCAATATATTCTTTAAGCTGGTGTTGAAGTCAACAATTAGGCGAAGTTATTCAGACATCAAAGAGGTTGTTTTCAGCAGTTTTAAGTCTTTCAATGTACATGAGGCAGACATTTCAGATCAGTCCGTAATATTCCTTAGAGACCTGGATAAATCAATAAACAAGGCCATAATGAATTTCGGAGACAGTTTTGTCATTAGAAAACCTTGTCAGTGGCCAGCAGTTTAATTCTTACAAGGAGTGGGAATTGCTCCTATGTATCTAACATCTGACACCCTGTAATTTAGGTTTTTAAAATAAAAACTAGACTTAATTACACATTAGAAATAAAGTTTTACCGACTTGACACCCACCCATCAGTAGATTGGGTGGGATTTTACTTTCTCCCTTTCTATCCTCCTACTGTTTTTAAACCCAAGTAAAAATTTAAATTTTTCTTAATTTCAGATACTCTAGAAAGGCATTCAATTACCGTCTTGCATATACCAATATGCTGTGGGTACTTGCATACACACATAAAAGAGAGATTATTAGCATATTTTTGGCCTTATACAAGGCCCAAATCAATAATTGTAGTGTAAAACCTTTGCTTAGACCAAAGTTACAATTTCCAAATACTTGTCTGAATGGAGGGTAATATACCTTTGTTCAAGTATTAGCCAGGCAGTGCTGCTGGTACGTTCACTGTCACCCAACAAGTACATAGTCACCAGAACAAATCGGAAGGAAAATCAGACCAGAGTTATGCAGAATCATAAATATTGTAAGAGACTTCCAAGATCACCTCGTCCAGCCATCAGCCTCACACCACCATTATCACTCCCTAAACCATGTCCTTGAGTGAGAAACCTGGACTCCTCCTGAATGCTTCCAGAGAGAGTGACTCCACTGGGCAACTCATTTCAACTCTTAACCACCATTCTCAGTGGGAAAGTTTTTTCTAACATCTAATTTGAACCTTCCCTGGTACAACTTAAGGCCATTTCCTAACATCCTTTTGACTTAAATATGACAGCAGTGACCAACTCCCACCTCACTACAATCTCCTTTCAGGTAGTTGCAGAGAGCAATGTGGTCCCCTCCTCAGCCTGCTCATTACCTTTCTCTTTCCCTTTTCTCTCCACCACTCAAACAGCTTCCTTCTTTGTATAAGAATATAACAGCATTCAAGAATGTTTTAGACGTGCTGCTTTGCCCACATCTCCTGCTTCATGCCCTTATCTGGATCTTTAATCCTGATGTCACATTCCTTTTACCTGCATTGTCAGGCATAGTAACCAATGCCACCAAATGGATCAAAAGGCCTTCTTTCAGTTGTCCCTGATGTAAGCATTGATCTGATGGATTCAAAAAGAATGGACGGTTATAAATGTAATAAGGCTTCAGAAATTAATCCAACTATCAGTAATAATAATCTTGTTTTCACAATGGACATTTTGTTAAATATAAAGGAGGTTTATTTTCTCTGGAGAGTCTGATTAACTAGGATTCTTAATAATCAAATATATTCTTTTCCTTTTTTCCTTTTTTAAATTAAAAGAGGAGAGAGAGAGTGTGTATATTTGCTGTCATGCCCCTTATTCATCATCTCATTTCCCATTTCATCCTCAGGCAAGCACATTTGGTAGATTAGGCCTCTGCTAGAAAAAAATAATGTTCCTGTTGTCTCTCTTTAGAAACCATCAAGACTAAAGCATATCTTGAAAAATTTTAAAATAAAACAGCCTCCCTTTACCTACACACGAAGGAACTCTTAATTAAAACTTACTGAAGGACAGAAGAAAAAGCAATAACAAAATATCAAAGAACATGTGGATGAGAAGGAAGTGTTCACCCTGAGATATTTAATATTTTAATTGGTTATCTGGAAGAAATAAGAAACTGCATGTTATGAGTCTGATTCTAATCGTATCAAAGTCTGTGGCAAAAAGCCCAGTGAGTTCAATGGGGCCAAGATGAAGCTCTAATTGAATTAGAAACTGACTTCAGATAAAATATGTTACCTTCTTCCCCTCCTCTTCCCATTTTAGCAAAAAGAAAGAAGAAAGATTTATTGAAATTCGTCATAGAGGCAGTCAATTGAGTTTGTTTTGACCTGGATCAAAAGAAATAGGTATTCATAAGGAGAGTAGTTTTGACTATGAATTCATTTAAATAACAATACTGTACACTGAGCTTTCCAGTAGAAGCCGACTGCTCTACTGAAGTATTTAAAACTTGTCCTGCACTAAAACCTGAGGTGTCTAAACACCTTGGAGACAAGGTAGCTCTATTTGAACACAATAAATGCTGAACTTTTCCCTGAAAAATAAGTGAAAATGCAAAATTAGCTGATAGGAAAAGACCTTTGTGCTTATAATCCCCTCTGCTGGTCAGCATTTGCTGTAAGCTCAGATGTCAGCTATAAGTTCACACAAGGAGGGTCTGACAAATGAAAACATCTTTCCCTTTTACTGTTTGCAAGATGACTCATCAGCTGTCAATAGTAAAGCAGCACCAATAATATACCAGGAAAAGACCTCGGTTTCCTTTTCAAACACCCCCTTTGGTCTTTTCCATCCAAATGCTACTGGTTACTGCCACACCTGTGACCATGTTCATCTGTGAGAGTCACTACACTGAGAGGAAGGGAGGCTGCTATGTAAGGCATATATTGTAAAGCATCTCTTCTTCTGCAGGGATTTTCTTCCAGCCCTCAGAAGCAGGAGTTTCCAAATTCTACTGGAATAGTAGAATTGAAACATGGAAAGAAAGAAGCAATTTCAGAGCCTGCCTTCAACTGGAAGGTTTCAGATACTGTTACCTGAAGCTGTGAATTCGGCTCAATGGAAACTATTCTAAAACTAATTGCTTGCAAGTGCAACACTCTAGCTGTTCCTGCATAGTTCTCTGTTAAATTACTCATATGAGAATAATTCACTTTCTTTTTAAAGACAAACATTCATTAGAATAATAGGGAAAGTGAAAGAAGAGGAGTAAAGAGGAGTCCCATTCCTTGGCCCACTGGTTAGAGGCCATTTTCTTTCATGTGGAAGGCTAAGCTTGAAACCTTCCAGATAAGTTTCAGAGTCTCATGAAAACTATTCCAGATGAACAATCACCTACTAATAAATTAGAAGAATGTCAGACAGCCTTAACTTGCCTCTCATGGGTTTTTTTTTTTTTGATGACAGCAGAACAAGCACTTTTACTGAAGCAGGATTTTATTTACAGTACTTTGGTTTCTGTTGGGTTGAGGAATCTAAAAAAAGCTTTTGAAGCTTTTCAGATGAAGCTGTTTCTTTCTCTAGTCTCCCTGCAGTGGCACAGGCTTGGGGAAATGACAAGTACCCATCTTTCCTTTGGCTTCTGTTGTGCTTAAGCCAAAAAGGATTCAACCCACCCAAGACTTGAACTAAGATTCAACTTGGAGACATTACATACCTTTGACTAACAGCTTTTAACATTCCTGTAGGGGGATTTAAATACACAGAAACCAGTAACAAAATACAAATAAAGTCATCATGGAATTTCCTTAGTAATGAGCTGGTTGAAGAGATGTTTCCTAAGCATCATGACATTTTAGCTGCACCATTTTTTGCCCCAGGATAAAACACTACCAGCATCTTCAGAAAGTGAACTGATTAGTCTTCTTAATATAGGTTCATCATCATATAAATTGAAATATGTTTTGTAATGCTAAGCATAAAATATTCTGGAAATGGATGAAAGCCTATCTTTGTATTTCTCTGTCCAACTTCTTTGTGTAATATCAGTCCAAATACTTGCAGCATTTGCCTGGGCACATTTGCAGTTTTCAGCAAGCTGGTGACTGCTTATTGCTGTCTGGGGACATACAAGCTTCTGTGTTCATGATAGAGTATCCATGTACCTGGGAGATAAGCATACTAAGTGATGGAAAGCAAACCACATTAGAAAATTGATTGCATATGTCAGCACATGCACCACATTTTAACAAATTAGTCTGTATTAAACTCGACAATATGCACAACTTGGAGTGGGGAGAGATTCATGACTTTTGTTCAAACTTGAGCTTTCTGCAGATTTTTTTTTAATCTAGAATGCATTTCCTGCTGAAAACAGCAAAGGCAAAATGCTGTAATATTCTCATATCATGTTTATTGGATTTATGAATTTTATGAAACTTCAATAACAATCTTGGGGAAGGCTTGCATAAGCATCATCCTTATATGTCATGATTGAAAGCCTGTATCAGCACAGAATTCTCCCCAAACAATACATTACCCAAGCAGTAGATGCAGAGATAAGCACTACTATTATCATGAAAGAAAAAAAATCTGGTTTATGCTTTTTTTCTCCCTTTCTCCTTCACAATGTTTGCTATTATTTTAGAAATCAACATATGAAAAAGGACAAAGGAAAGCTCCTTAGAGGTGTCTCTGTACTACCTTTTCTAGGGTTCTGTGGATTGTGTCCTTGGATGTGACATTATAATACATCATTGTATTTTTCCCCATTTTTCAAACAATACTCTATGATTACAACACTGACTAGATGCCATAGTTATGCACTGTTTTGCTAGGCTCAACAGGAGTTCCATATTGTAGTTTCTGTGATCTATATATGACCTATATATGATCTATAAAATAAGTGAAGTAGTGGTAATTGTTGGAACTGTCTCTCCGACACCTTTAAAAAGCATTTAGGAAAGTAGAGAGTCCATAAATCTTAGAAGTAGATGAATACAACTTAGCTAAATATAAGCAGACAGTGCCTGATGCAGGTCTAAAAACAATCTCCATAAACTCATTAGAGGATTTGCAAATTATCCAAAAGGAACAGAAGTGGTTCCACTCCATTGTATGCTGTACATTAATTTTAGGTACAAGTGTACAATTATTTATTTACTTACCGCTGTTGGGATTTTGCATGATTTTTTTCCTTATCATCCTCCTTTGATTTCTCCTTTCTCCTGATTGTGCTTTGAAATTTAAGACAAGGTCTGTTTTCACATAGCAAAAACACAGCCTTGCGAATTGAAATGTTAGGGGTTTTTTCCACCTAGCAGTAGAAGGGACCATGTGGCTCTCGTACTCAGATTGTTCTTCTCATTGAGAAAATGGATTAGTAATCTTCAGATGCAAAGTTTTCCTTCTTTTTTCTGACACAGCTGGTATTCAGTACTGACAAAAGTCAGCTCCAAACTGGATAGCAGATCCTGAGAGGCTGGAGAGCTTTGAAATGTTAATAAATGTCAAGAGGTGAGGTGAGATAACAAAATTTAAATCTTCAGAACTTCATGCTCAAGCTAAATGTCATTTGAGCCATGGAGTAAAATATGAAATTTTTGATAGGTGTTTATCAGCAATCAAGTTTCAAGAATGTTAAAGAAAATGCTGATAGAGTGCTAGAATGTGTTTTAAATTAAATTAGCTAACCTCTGATTTCTACTTTAATTGGTAAAATGCAAAGACAAATAAAAGGCAATACAGATATATGGTTAAGGGTCAACTGAACAAAGTTTTTCATCACCCACAAACTTCTGTTATTACCATTATAGCTGGAGGCAGCTTTTGCAGTCCTGACAAAAATGACAAGAGGTCTCTCATGAAGAGCCTTCTGAATTACCAGCTCATTTAGTGTCATCCACAATAGAGGGTGCTGAGCCTACAAGGCCGGATGACAAGATTCTGATTCAGGAACTCTAAAAGAGAAACTTCCTATTTACTTAATTGGCCATTATGCCCTTGGTATGTCACAGCTTTAAATCATATGCCTTATAGTAAGGGAACCAAAGGGACTAATATTTTGCTGTATTTCAAGGTGTATTTGCTAGGTTCAGAATCACACAGAATACTTATAAACACTTTCACTACCATAATCTACTTCTTAAATATTACATTTTATACTTCCCATTTAAATGGATTGTTCATCACTATGCACAGATTCTATAGAAAGGAGCCTGTGGAAAATCTGTTTGATTAATTCTGAGATAGAAGAAGCACTCATTTCCTCAAAGAATTATAAAAGTTTCTAAATGTTCCCTTTCTTTTCTCCATATATTCCAAACAGATGTGCGCTTAAAACTTAATGCTATATACGGTTTATGTCCCTGTTGAGATTTCCATAGAAGTTTATGCCTGTTGAGATTTTGCTTTTCATCAAATCCAGTTGAATAAAAAAATCTTAGAGAATTAAATAATGCAGAACTTCTAGAATAATTTCCTATTTTTATTTTTATGCATCTCTAATGTAATAATTTTTAGCAACACATTGTGATCCAGCTAAACTCTCATGACATTTGACATTTGACATTTATAAAGCTATATTGTATATATCAGCACAGGAAAATTTTTTTTTTTTGAGTCCCCACAAGCTACTGAATTGCAAAAGAGGTGCTAATCTGATAGATATATAAAGACTACAAAGTTCACATTACAAAAGGTAGGAGTAAAACAAAAAATTCTGGCTGAATTAAAGGAAAAAAAATCATGGATCTGGAAACTGTAGCATATTTAATAAAAATATCACCTGGTCTTTGCTGCCTTCTAATATGAACTCTATGCTTTCCATGTTAACTTCACTCTCTTTTTCAATCATCAAAGAAATGGCGATATTAACAAATGGAGACTCCACATTGACATTTTAAAAATGCAACATTTCAATTATTTCCAGTTAAATAATATTTGCTAGATTAGTGTAGACTTTCTACCAAGACAGTGAAGGCTAACAAGATACTTTATGTCACTAAAGTTATTCTCAAATGACAGCACAAGTCTCTGGGCCTGGATCTTTGCCATGCAACTTAGATAACAGCTGAAGAAATTCCTCCTGCAGGCAGAGCTGTAATGTACTGTTTCATTACTAAAGAGGAGCCAGATATGCTCAGAATATCAAACAAAATCACCCCATGGGTGTTTGCTACACCAAAACTAGTCAGTAGAATGTGGGAGTGAAAAAGTTGGAAAGGAATTTAAAATGTCTTCCATTTGGCAAGGAAAACTCAAAATGCAGAGACTTGGCTCTGAAAAAAAAAAGAAAGATGGTAATTCTTTCTGAACAACAAAAGCAGTTGTGTTTAAAATGGAGGATATCAGCACCTTACAGATTTTTAAGTGTTAAATTTGTAAATTTAAATTGGTATACAGATATAAAATCACTCATTTTCCTCAGCTGAATTTTATCTAATGATAATATGAAATTTATTTTAAAAATGAAAGCTAGGGTTTGACTTGTATAGTAACCAAGGGTTCAACTGTACCTTCGGAAAATATTGCTGTTGCTTTGATAATTGGGAAAATATGTTTATTTAAGATTTCTGGTGTTCTCTTTCATTGTTTTACTTCTCTTTTCAAACTTATATGAATCACCTAACAACAGAGCATTACTTTTGCTTTAAATCACTGATTTTTAAAACAAAGGGAAGGAGTAGATTACTTGTGTTAAAAACTCCTCTAGCACAAGGAAATGAGAATGAAGGTCTTCTTCACCAGTATAAATCATATTTTTGGCTTCACTAAAGATGGTGAAAGGCATTCACTTTCAACAAATTGATTTTTCCTAACTAAAACTTTCATTGAACTCAGAAAAGCAGGATCTAAAAGGAGGATGTGACTAAAGCATGAATCAGGCACTGCAGTTTTACAAGTAAAATCTCAGATGAAAGGTGTTTTCATTTAGTGATGCAGCTGATCCAACTGAGTAGTTCATTTAACCAAATACATGAATCTAGCATCTCCGCAAAAAAAAGCACCTATTTTTTTTCACAATAGCTGCAGTAAGTGCCATGGGTACTTTTCACATCCAACAAAACCAAATACCAAGTAAAGCCTGTATTACAAATTCCTGTAAAGCCACCATTTTTTAAGTACCTGAGTGTGTTTATTACATAATTTTCTGGAGCTCAGGAGGACTGACTGAGGAATGGAAAATGTAAAAGATCTAAATAACTAGATGTTGCAGATGTGGATGCACACAAGACTACCCTCATAGGCCCAGTAAGTCCATGCCTGCCTACATTTATGCAAGAAGTTTTTAAGTCCTTTCAGAGCTCTGAATAAAATTGGTACTCACAGTTGTGGCATCCTTCTCCTTGGAATAAAGAAGGATTGAACTGCAGTTTTCCTTTATCTGAGAATGAAGAGATGAAATGATGCTGCACAGTGTTGGTCAGGCCTGTTACTTTGGTAAAGAAATCTAAGCAGTCTTGCTCTTTCCATTTTTCATCATGGGCTTCTTAATTTGTGTCTCTTCTCCTGGTTAGGATTCATTGCTTGAAGGGGATAGCAGCTTCCCTTTTTTCCCATAGTGACCTTGTTTGGAGATTGTGGATCAGCACAATTCCTTTTCCTGGGAAAGAAAATGGATGGAAGCAGCAACTCCTGCTTCTCCTGGTAGCTGATGTTCTTACCTTGCTGCTGATGGCTCTGCTACACCATTGGCAGGTGTTTGCCAGGCTGTGCACTGTTTCAATAGGTATGTGAAGGAGGCTAGGACAAGGATTTATGTTGTGTGGATATACATTCTAATATAAATACAGCACAGAAGAAAACACAGAAGTGCTGGAATGGTTTGACAATGGTGGAAACTGGGAGAAGAAAAACGGTGGATGAACACTGAGGTATGGCTATCACAGGAGTAGTCATGCCAACACATGGAGCTAGACAGCCCAGACAACACTGATGCACAGTTATTATAATGCAGACCCAGTATGCCTAATGAGCCCATCCTCCTGTCCATTCCAGTGCACCTTCATAGCTCTTGTTGTGCTACGTAAATTGAGGGTGAGTAGGATATGCTGAGATCTCATGTTTTCCTTTTGCTGTTTATAGGCAAGGTACAATTAAGATGGCTCTAAAGTGACAGATGGGAAAGAGCTTGGTGGATGCATGGGTAACACAAAGGCAGGGAGCTGGTAGGATTTCAGCATTTTCAGTGATTGTTGAGGTGAGATGGAAACAGAACTAAACTCTAACTAAACTCGCTGTGGACAGAAATGAAAGGAAGCAAATGATAAAGATGTAAAGTGATTATCAAAGAGAAAAGAGAGATGATCCTGAGGTAATGATGAAGAGCAGTGGAGTCGTGAGTGCAAGACTTTACATCAAATGCTGAGTCATAAGTGAGGAGATATTTTCAGATCAGATATAGACTTCTATGTTCAAAAGAGTTTTGAATGGTCTTTTAGTCCTTTGTATATGCCTTAGTATTTCAGCTGTGCTCCTTCAGCTGAAATATTGTTGTGGTATCAGGGAGATTTATACATAAAGTAGAAGACACATTAAAAAGTCCAATTTCTTGTTTGTAGGACAGCGTTCTGTAAAGTATTACTTCTGTCTTTTGGAGCTGGACAGGAACAGAAAGTTTTTATTTGGTGGTTAAAGAATTTATCTGTTCTAAATGTGTTTACAAATTTGGGAATAAGTATGAGCAAAAGTCCTTCATATTCTTCTTCTAATTATAATACTTTTCTGTGTTTCTTTCCTTTGTTTGTTTTGTTTTTTGAGGGGGAGTGGGTGCATGGGTGGGTGGGTGAGTGTGGGTGATAACAATTTCTCTTTAGCAAGAAATCTTCCTACTTTTTCTTATTCCCTCTCACTGGTTACATCATTGATAGGTTCAAAAGAATACCTCCAGCATAAAAATGGAGAAAAATAGAAGGATAAGGTGCTAATATTTATCAGAGCATTTTTTCTTTTTAAGCTGTTTTTAGAATTGTGAAGATAGAAAAATTTTAAATGAGGGTTATTTACAATATGAACTTCCTGAGATTTTTAAATGCTGCTACAGAAAGTTCTTGACAAATTGAAAAGGCCATATTTCCTGGAGCAGAGAAAAATTGTTGGGTGTGGTTGTTCAACTGTCATGCAAAAACAAAAGTATATACATAGCACTGCATCCACAGAGGGGAATAAAAACAGATCACAAAACTATAAACAGTATTTCAATGCACTATGATAAATAAACCTCATTTTTAAAAAGTATGTAAGAAATAAGCATATTGTCAACATGGCTGCAGATCACACTCATTGCACCAGTCAAACCAAAATTATCTAATAACTATCATTCTTAGTTTTAGCTTAAGGCAAACATGACATAAAATGCATAGAGCTAGGACTAGCATCTCAGCTAATCCACAGGCATTTACTGTGTTATACAGTATTAACACATAGAACTGTGCTAATTTAACAACCCAAACTTCCTTTCCATAAAATTGAAAGCTTGTTTTAACTTCTCCCTGATTTTAAACATGTGTCTTGATAACAATGAAAAATACTGATAGCAAAGGAAAATTGTTTCCTTCCCTCAACAGCCCTTTTTATTTTAGTATTTTGAGGTTCATAGATCACATTAAGATATCCTACTGTTGTGTGATATGAAGCAAATATTATCTTTACTGTTTGCGGTATAGTGGATTAGGCTATTATTCACACTGACTATACAAAGATTTTAATTACTTGAAATTTAAAATTTCAATTACAGTATTTTATCTGGACTTGATTTAATTTTTGTTTATATTTTTAATAGATATAATTTGACCCTGTTCCCCCAGTATACACATATTTTGTACTTACAGTGGTTTTTGTTTAAGGGTATACCAAGGTATTAGACAATGTGTTTCTAAAGGAGTTTCCAGGATCAAGTGCTGCTTGACTTCTGTTTATACAGTGTTTTATGTTCCTCCCTCCTTTTTCTGTGGCACAATTAGATATTTTTAAAAGAAAGTAAGGATGTCCATGCAACGTAATTATTAATGTCCATGTCTTCTCCAGTTCAGTTCTTTCAGTTAACACTTCACTGGAAAAATCCTAAAAATCGTCTTATTGTGTATTTGTCTAGGAGGGACTAGACAAACTCCATGTCACAGTGGGATTTAGGCACTTAAATATAAATATACATCAAGTTTTAAAAAACAAATTCAGTATTTTTCTGTGAGAACAATTTGATTCATTCAAAGCTATATTTATATTTAGATTTCTCCTTATCTATTTATTTATAGACTATCTCCAATAGTAAATATTTATAAATATACATACAAATGTCTGCATGTATATGCATTTCTTTCAGCAAGTCTTTCGTTCTTCCTTTTTTTTATAATGGATACATGAGCGCATCCATTTTGAGCATGGATGTGGCAAATACCTTAACATAATATACTTTTAAAAAGGATGATGATATCTAGGACTTGGAAAGGTTAAGGAAAAAAATAGTGATAAATCGTATGAACTTGTGAAGAGCTACTGATCTGGAAATTAACTATTAGAGCATGCTGCAAACCCATGTAACTGAGGGATGACTCAGTGACTCTCAATGACTACAGAGGACAGAGGACTGTTTTTGCAGCTAATATGTGAAAACAAATTATTCAAGCTAAAAAAATAGTTGTAAAATACATTGTAAATATAAAAGTAGTCAAATACCTTGACTACTTGAAACCCTTCTCCTTGTGTCACTACAAAGTCACAGTTGTAGAAATCAGGTGTTCTGGATTTTTAATTGTGCAAATTATATAGTATGTATTTAAAGAGCTCATATGGATCACCTTATTTTTATGTCAGTCTTTTAGGTTTTCTTTTTTCCTGTGTACTTATAGTTTAGGAAGATAGACGGAATTCTTTACTCTCTTTCCAATAAATTTAGTAACATCTTTATGCAGAAAAACCTAACAGCCATGAATGACACAAGATGTTTCAAAAGGAGCTGAGATTTGTTTTGGGAGAGAATTTGGAAGATACGCTTTAAATAGATAACGAAACTATGATTTTATGCATGGCCATTGAATTCTTAGATGAGGGGGCTTTTCACTTTATGCAATAGTGCCTCTTCAACCTTCTAATTCCTTAATAACATAACCTCTCAAATTTGATTTTGATGTT
This sequence comes from Drymodes brunneopygia, assembly GCA_013400955.1. Taxonomy (NCBI): domain Eukaryota; kingdom Metazoa; phylum Chordata; class Aves; order Passeriformes; family Petroicidae; genus Drymodes; species Drymodes brunneopygia. Next base: position 32,905 of record VZTZ01014061.1, read on the forward strand.
GGCTACTATTACTCAGAGCTTGAATTACAAATATAATTTTATCTTGCATAAGGAAGTGGTTTATGTCTGTATTTCTAAAGTTGGAACCCAACCATAAAATTTCTGTAACTGATAAAAATCTGCTACTCTATCATTCTGAAGCAAACTTCCTAATAATTGGCATGGAAATAAATTAGTTAAGAGTACAGAACTGAATACATAGATTATCACAAACCTTTTAACTGAAATTAGGTGATCAACCTATTATGAATTCATTTCATTCTTAAAAAATTAAGGTATTCTGTTCAGTAAATGAGGGATGAGAGACAGTTGGTTCTCTGCTATATCTGTGTTTCAAGTTCCTATAAACTACATTTTGAGCTTAATCTGAATTACGCAGGACTGGTAAATTAGATAAAAGAAAACATTGCATTAAACTCAAGGTACGAAATTATTATACATTATTTATGTATTTTTATATAAAAAGTTACAAGTAGCAAGCATATGACACAGAAATGGAACAGTAACAGCAATAACTGTGAATGCATGCTTTTTACAATGTATCTAATAAAGGGATTTTTGCCAACTCAAATATTCAGTAACATACATGCAGATTAATTTCTCAATGTCAAATTCAGTCATATTGCTAGATGCTCATCCAACAAACGTTTCTATTGAAGTGATTATGAATGGCTAAATACCTGATTTCAATAAATTGTTCCTGAAATTGGGAATTTTACTTGCAACAAAAAGAAGAGAGAAAAAGAAAAAGAGAAATGACTGATAAGCATAATAACCAAAGTCTTATTGCCTTTTAGTAATTTTACTCAACACTGCTGAATTTTTTCATGATAAGAGAATAGCTGGTCAGAGAGTCCATAAAACCTCTAGCTGGTGTTTCCAAGGACGATAGTTTCACATTTCATTGTAGCATGTTCAAAATCACCCAGGAGCGCACTATTCTCAAGCAGTCTATATAATGAAAACAACGTACATATAACAAAAGTTCAATGTAAATCTTCTTCCACATATCACACAACATACAAGTAAATAACAGACATAAAACAGATCAACTTAAAGAACACTATGACTTAAAAAGATTAATAAATAAAAGGACAGTCTCAGGAACTAATTTCTCCCTCAAGTTTTCAGCAAAACTCCAAACATATTTAATAATTAAGGAGCACTTGGTGGCCAGTAGCCAAATTACAAAAGAAATATATTTTTGTGCAATGGGAATATCCTGCTAAGGATAAGATTTGTCTATACTTCTTAGGTTTGCATAAAGGCAATTAAATTAAATTGGAAAATTGTCCACTCTCTCTTTCAGACAGCTGAGATAGTTCATTATAGATTTTTCCATTCAAAGCATGAGTAGTTCTCTGAAGTCAAAACAAAGTTAAAATATGCTCTCTCTAAGGAAAAAAAATGCAGAAAAATATTTACTTAAACTATCTACAGGCAATAAAACCATTAATGGATTGTTTCACTGTAAAATTGCTTTATACATATATACACATAAAAATGAATATACACATACCTATGTTTATATATATATATATATATATAAACTGACAGACTAGCAGCTATCTATATCTCCATTATAAAGATCTGAGATTATGTTTCTTAAGTGCTGATAAAAATTATACAAAATGAAAAGTCTAGGAAAAAGACTCCAAAAAGTAAGTTTAATTTGAAAATATAAACCTTAGTGCTACAGAATCTCTAAATTTATCAGTACTAACACATACTCTTCCCCCAACACTTCAGAAGATTGGAAGAAAAAAATGAACTGAAAACAAATAGTTCCACATCTTACTGACTTGAGTTAAACTGACAAGTTTTACATTCTGTTTCACATGCTGGGACTCTAACTTTTAATTCCATAAATAATAATTAAGAAATAAATAAATGAAACACAAAAGCCATGCAAAGCACATGACTAGATTGGAGTTGGAATGAAGGTTGTTTTTAGCTAGGGGCTGACTGCAATTCTGTCTAGAATAAGGAATTAACAGATTTTCCTTAGTTTGCAATGCTAAAGAGGTCGTCTGGCTTTCAGTTTTTTTAGCCCTCAAACCTGACTCCATACAAGATGACATACAATCTGAGACCTAATACACATTTTAGTAGTATAACAAATAAAATGGAAAGCAACAGATGATTCAATTGCTGTATGGGTACATTTACTTACCTCAGGTTTTTCTCTTAGACCCTAGTAGTGTTGTACTCAGACTCATGTTTGCTTAGAGACCCAATGAGGCAGAACCTGGAATGTTATGGCTATTTCATTCAAAATAATAGTGTTTGCATAGAAAAAAATAAATATATGCATATAGATACTTAATAAACAGTACACTTTGATAATCTGATTGATATTCATGAGGTAATTTACATAGACATGCAATTGGATTAAAATAATCGAATAACTTTTTTTTAAGAGAAAAAAATGCCTTAATGTGCAAAGAAAATATGGACGGCATGTAAACAGTCATGAGAAATGCATAAATAATGCATGCAAGAGAAAACAGAAATATATTAAAAAAGGGTTATGTGTTCTTTTTCAAATAGATTGTTCATAAATGTTTCTGGTTTTCTTTTTCTTTAACTTGTAAACTCTTAATCATTTATATTTACAGTCATTCAAAGTGCAATACACAGAAGAAATAGCTCTTTTTATTAAAAATATTATGCTTGATTTTGCTTTTTTTTGTTGATTAGAAAGATTCCATTTAACTTCATTCTTCTATGTAAATATATGCGTTCACTATGTTTTCTCATGTTCTAATTTGTCAATCTATGTCTCTTTGACAAACTAAAATACTGTGATCAATAATGGAGCAGATGAGTAAAGTTTTGGAAATAATTTCATACATTATATAAAAGGTAATGTTCCATGAAAAAAGGGGGCTTCTTACCCCAGGACTGTGTCACTCATTCTTGTGTCATGCATCAAAATTGAAGGTGTCTCTTTTATTTATTGATATATATATATATTTAAAGATAGGCCAACAGTGGATGTTATTCAAGGCCACCTCAGTTACAAGGAAACCACATGTATGTGGCTGGTCCAAAAATTAAATTCACTCAATCTTCTTTGGTTTTTAAAAATTGTACCTATTCTCTGTTGACCTGTGTGTGTAATCATGTGGGTATAAGTAAAAGAGTAAAAGAAAAAGAAAGAAATAAAATAGAAAGGTAAAACAGAGATATGGGGTCCTTCAGGAAAGAGGAGCAGAAATGAAAAAGAGAGACAGAAAGAGAGAGAATATAATGGCATGTGCTATCAGGAAACAGAAATTTAAACAATAAATAAAGAATAAAAAAAGTATGTCTTTACTGAACAAAGAGTGAATATGTTTGGGCAAGCAAGTCCTTACACATTAGTCTTCATCAAAAATCTATTGATACTGACCGCTGAACAGCTTTATCATGTCTGGACAGCCTGTGACTTGTGGTTGGCACCTCTTCAATTTCGTCTATCTCGCACGCATCTGCAGCATCTTGTGAGTAGCTATGCTTCATGACAAGGATATTTCTCCTGTTCATGGGCTGAACAAGTGGTTTTACAGGCTGGGGTTGTATTTCTGTCAAGACAGAAGCATCTCTTGTGCTGAGGTTACTACGGCTGCCCTTAATACTAGACACTTGTGATCCACAGTGATGGTCATGAATGCATTTTGAAGAGGATCTCCGCAGTTTATGATAATTTTCAAAGTCATCTGCAACGTCAGCAAGGTCAGCTGTAGTCCCTGTCCCTCTAAGGGTGCATAACTCATAATGAGGAGGCTCAAACACCTCCTGGAATACTGTTTGATCAAAGTCTGTTTTCCTTGGGACAAATTTTTTACGAGGCTGCTTGATCTGTACTATAATAGAGATAACAATGAGGATGATCACAATGCAAGAAGTCACCCCAATTATAGTCCCACTGGTATTGGTAAGTTGGTCCAATAGGTTTGCTTTTCTTTTTTCTGCGTGACAGGGAAAAAAAAAAAAAAAAGAAAATGCACAACATTAATTGCATTTCAAGAATAAAAACAACTAAGATGGGTTCACAGATTACTGCAAGGCTGAGCCTAGTTTATATCTGAGTTCACTTAATCAATCTCACCAACAAAAAAGTAAAGAGGAAGAAATCAGGTATTTGTGAAAGCCAAATAAGCAATGCACAAATCTTTTGTGTGCCCATTCACTTGGAAACTTATTTATTCAGGGTATATTGCAAGCTTAGTTAAATGAAAGAATTATTTAATTTTTTTTTTATAAAAAACAACAATCATAACAAGCAGATGGCTTCAGTGTCACCTCTGAACTCCATTTGCCTGCTAAAGCCTCCAAGATTGTTACATATGTTGTCTTCATTATTTTCTCTCTCTTCCACTTACTATATGCAGCTAGGACATTTTACAGGATTTAAAATCTAATATTTTTGAGCTGAGTGGGAATTTTGACAACATTCAATGAAAAAGCCAAACCAGGAAAAAATAGAAAAGTTCTTCAAATTTAGATTTCAGAAAGGAAAAAGACCAATTTGGTGCAAGTTATTTCTGGTTTTTTATTTTTTTATTAATTACCAAAACTTTTCTAAACAGCCATAAAAATTCAAAAGCTAATCATACCTACTACCCTTTACTCAAGAGCCTTTAAACCGTTATTCAGCAAATTTTACATTGTGAATAAAGCAGAAAAATGCAGTAAAATAATGAAATAAAACCAGTTTCCCCCTCCTCTTGTGTATCTTTCTCTGTGATTTGCTTTCACAAGGCTGCAGACACGAGATAATGACTGAGCCCTGTAGAAATTCAAGTTGAAAGGATTTACATCAGTCTCTCTCAGGCATAGCAAGACAACTGTGGTTAAGTTCCAATACCCAGTTTAGTGTAATTTTTCCTGGCAACCTAAAACATATAAAAGGAATTAACAAAAAGCCTTTGAAATGAAAGTTATTGGCACCAAAACAGTAGCATTCATCTCTTCATAATCTCCTAGATACCGAAACTTAACTCTTCAGTAGTTCATTGTTTATGCTTGTAGATACACTCAGTGTTTCTCTAGCTGACTGACACAGACTCTGGAGTAAAAGCAGAGTTAGAAAAGGCAACATGGCAGCAAACAACATTTTTGCTGAAATCAGCAAACCTTTTTTTTGTACTCAGAAAAACAAGAGAGGATAAATGCACAAGACCTGAAAAAAGACACTTGATGAAGGAACGATGAAAATCATTCTGGAAATTGAATATTGGCAAAGGTTTTCTGTTTTCCTCTGTTGTGAAGAACTAGAGAATGAATAATCATTTCCCAATTGTATGTTTAGTTTCTTTGAAGAATATTATGCTATGCCACAGTTTAGCTGTGTTCTTTTGAAATATGTGTTTTCATTTGTGTTTTACCCTATTGCACTGCTTGTCAGGATTTTACAGGCTTCAGTAGACTTATGGGCTGACTGCTAATCCACCTCATTCTGATTTTTTTCTTGATTGGTTCCTAAATTTGGCATAGCCCATGTTTCCAGGAACAAATCTGCAGTAGGGGGGAGGCAGGGGGATACAAGACAGAAGCGAACAGTCTCCCTAGCCTGCAATGAAAGTTAGTTAAGCTCTTTTCCCTGAAGACAGCACAGATGCTGTTTTGGGGCTGGTTTTTTTGTTTGTTTTTTGTTTTTCTTTTTTTGTTTGTTTGTTTTTTGTTAACAGAATCACAGAAATATTTAGAAACCATTGTCAGCACATGGGTAGGAACATCACTTCCTGTCTATGAAATAAATATTGCATCTGATTTCCTGTGCTTGTTCCTTGCACTTCAATTTCACTTGATTATAGGTAGATTTGGTTGCTTTCTTACAGTGTTAATTCCACCTTCCTTTATAAGACCACCTGGGCTATTATGGGCATAGCATGCAGCTAAAAGACACCTGCTATTCATATGTTAATCCACTACAAAGGTAACTATGGCAAAGGAACTGAAATACTACTTTTAATTATACTTTAGATTGTATGGAAAACAGAGACCAGGTGATCAGAAAGCTTCCCAGACGTGCATAACCAGACAGCAGGACATAATCAATGCAACACCAGAGAAAAAAAATTAAAACACTGAAACTAAAATTCACTGGCATTTTTTTTACCTTCCTTCATTTTCTCTATTGCTTGATATATGCTCTCCCTGAATTACTCTTCCTGAGCTTTCACCCATCTGGCACATAATTAGCAAGAAACTGAGGCTCATATGCTGTATCTCGTGCAGTGCAAATGACCATTTTTTCAATTCTACGTGTTACCTTTGCAGTGGTTTTCATCCCAGGGATACACACAGTTCTGGAGACCATTGCAGACCAGTGTATTATTTATACACATATTACTGTGGCAAAAGAATGTGTTGGCTTCACAAGGGGCTAAAAATGAGAGAAATGATAAACGATATTAATTATCAAATCATTCAGCTCTCCTCAACAAACACATCTAGGAGTGGACATGTATTCTGTAATAGGAAAAAGCTATACAACACCTGTTCCTTGAGCATATTAGATATTTGACATGCAGCATGGAGAGCACTCAAGTCACAGACTTTTATTATTCTGGGGCAAGAGGTTCTCAGTTTTGTCTAAAATGACTGAACCTTCCCCCATGGCTCTCATGGATGTAGTGGGCTGGCTTTCAACCACTGTTAGGGAGTCATTGATGTTTAACTACAGATCCAAAATATATCACCTTATGTGTTGCTATGAAAAGAGTTAACTGTATCCCAGACTGATCCAATGAATGGTAAATAATGTCTTTTAAAGTTTGTTGCTGAAAGTCCAATTTTATAAGAAAACTTATGTGACTCAAAGAAGATACATACTTGAAGGCGCGTATCAATGGTGCCTGAACATTTATACACAGAGAGAGTAAAATTATTCTAAAAATCTTTTAGTCATAAAAAGGCTATAGTAAAGAAGCATCCCTTTTATCACAAGTATGAAGATAAAAAAGCATAACAGTTTTCAGTGTCCCTGAAGCCCATGGTCTAGAAGAATCACACAGATTAAAGCTGCAGGAAAATGGTTTTACCTATGGCCATATATTATTGCTGTGAAGAAACTGCCTGAAAGCCTTCAGAAGGTACTGTACATGCTGCTAAACTGTGATGCTTAAGGACGTGTTGGGAGATCATTATGTGTTGGCGCTGTGAAGATACTACTCCAAAAGTGTATAATATAGTAGAGATAAATTAGGCCTCATATCTCTCCTTCAAACCAGAAAACCTTCTGTAATTTACAAGAGCTACAAACTTTCCCAGTGTTAAATTGGCAAAAATGAACTTTTAATGTATTTTTTTAGTTCATGAACCCAAAAGTGTTATTATAATTATTTTTAAGGGACAGTTAAAGAAAAAACTAAGACCCTTAACTAATCATAAAGCAGTTATGCTGCTCATATTACTGATACTTCAAGTTCGATACTTCATGGAAGTTGTTCTCCTCTGCAACTTTAGAAGATATTCCTATGACAACATAAATGCATAGCAGAGGGAATGGTTTAGTGGTTTGCAAAGAAAGGACAGTACAAAGGATTTATATTGTACAACTTAATGACTCCATATATCATGTCAAGAAATCCACTTACCAATAAATGTTTAAGTTAAGATATCCATAACTGGCTTATTTGGAGCAGTTATGGAATGTTAAGCAAATAGTAAATGCCATCAAAATCAAAGTGCATGCCTCAAATATGGAACCACTCACTCAGATATAACACTATACATATACTGCATCTCTTAGCCAATGCAGAAGACATCAACCAGCTTGTCCACTGTTCAATTTTTGTTTTTAAATCTGGTATATCATCTCCCGAGGTGCAGGGAGCCTGGTCACAGTTTAAGCTTGTTACAGAAAGGATTCTGCTTTATGCTGGACAGATCAGAAGAGCACATATGCATATTAGAAAAGGAGGATATTTAGGGACAGTCCTCATCTATTTGTTGCTGTCATTTGAGGACAGTGAAGGCTGATCCTGGAGGATTTTGTGACACATCACATAGGTAACACATCAGAGGCATAATCATCCTTTCACACTCTAGCTGCAATCCCTGTTTCCAGGCAAGGTGAGGATCTTTCAGGATGTTTCCCACATGCAGAAACAGTCTCACTGCCTACTCTGAGCAAAAAAAATGTGAGAAACCTAAGATCTAGAGAGCCATCCATTCAAAATTAAAAGTGTACCAAAAAAACTCGCAAATATCAGATGGAGAAAGTTCAAGGAGTGACATGGGAACAAGGGGGAAATATTAAAAACAAAAGCAGACAAACAAACATTTGCAGGATTAGGATAGGTTATACTATTAAAGCCACAAAGAAAAAACAAAAAAGACCAAAACACCAAAAAACGTTGAGAATGGCATGAAGGATCTTAGAAGTGAAGAGGGAGCAACACAGTGCTGTCAGAAGTATAGTGTTGGTAAATAGAAAAGGAGAACTAAAGGAAGGTAGCAAGGAAGTGAAAGGAAGAGGAAGAAAGAGACAGCTCTACATGAAAAACAAATTTCAACTGGTTATTTTATTCCACACTGAAAGAAAGAGCGAGATTTTTTATCAGATGAAAAATATTAGGAAATGTTTCATAGATGAGGGAAAAATAAAGGGCAGTAAAAAAGACCCTTTTTTTTCAGTTTTAAGAAGAAGGAATAACTATGCAAAAATGTGACTGGGACACCTGGAAATGAAAGGCATGAGAAAGGAAGAAAAAAGAATGAGAATTTAGGTTTTCTGAAATTATACTATTGAACAGTGAAGAAAAAAAATTGGTATGTGAATAAATGTAAAAACAAGATGAACAGTGAAGCAAAGCAATTTCAGAGCCAGAACAGTGAACTTAGCATGAGAGAAACCCAAATATAATACACAGAAAACTAATGGCAACCAGTCCCCTCTTGTTCATGTTTATAAAGTTAGAGTAGCTAAGTCCTCTCTGTGGTCCTGTGAACCTGGAGGAAGTCGATATATGTGCCCCAGTCTAATTAAGGTATTTTGTTGGAATGGATGAAAGCATCAAGGGAAGTTGAAAACTTGTCAATCCTGTTGTACATTGGAGGAATTTGCTTTCTTGCCCAAAAGAGGCACCTCAAAGGAGTCTTGGCGTGCTACATCAAGGACATTCTAGTAATAACAGAAAGCTAAATGAACAGGTAGTAAACCAGATTCTTTTACAGTAAGATGGGTCTGGTCCTGATGCATTTCTAAAGCTGTTACAGAACCCAGGATGGCAGTGGAATCAAGCAGTATGTGACAGCAAGGTTGTGGATGTTTTCATAAAAGGAAACTACCGCTGTCATTAACTTCAAGTAGATAAAGCAGCACAGACATCTCCACACACCAGAAGCTGTACTCTATGACTCAGTGGTCTTCCCCATCACTATATAAATGCCCTTTATATGAGAGAGCAGCAGGAATGCAGATGGCTTACGCAGGTGAGGAGCCAAGTGACTTTTTGGTCATAATTATTGGAAAGGCCAGTGGAAAGCTACCAATATTGTACTTTGTGTCTGGACTACTTGATCAGGAATGAGAAGACAATGAAATCTTCTGGCAGCTGGAAGTAGCTTCATGATCACAGGCCCTGGTCCTTATGGGGATTTTAACCACCTGGTCTGTGGAGGGCAACATAACAGGGCACAAACAATCCAGAAAGTTTGCAGAGTGCATTGATAACTTCCTGACACCGGTAATCAAGGAGCTGATGAGGGTAGCTCTGCTGTGCTTTATACTTTTATAAACAAGAATCAGTTGGGAACGTGAATGCCAGGAGCATGGGATGATGGAGTTCAGCATGTCACAAAGCAGGAATAAACCAGAAAGCACGATCACCATGCTGGGCCTCAGAAAAGCAAAAGTTCACTGTTGAGAGGTCTGGGTAGACAAATGCCATGGGAGGTAGTCCTGGAAAGATACAGGTTCAAGGAGAGTTGGTTGGTTCTGTAAGATCATCTCCTCCAAGCTCAGCAGTTGTCTACCTGGACAGGCTGAAAACCAAGTGAAGGTAACAGTTATCTTGCATGGATGGACAATGGGCTCCTGACTAAACTCAAACATAGAAAGAATGCATAATAAGAGCTGGCAGTAGGGCAGCATGATCCTAGCAGAAACAGGACTTCTCTGGGTGGAATAGGACCAGGTTGGGGAATATTTAATCAACTGGACAGACAAGAATCCCTGGGTCCTGATGTGATGCCCCCAGTAGGTGATTCATATCATTGTGAAGCCACTCTTGATAATCTCTGAAAAGTTATGCTGATCGAGGCCTCAATGGGCTGGGCAAACAGGAATTTCAAGCAGATCAACAAAAGGAAATGTAAAGTCCTGTGCCTTGGGAGGAATAATTTCATGCACCAGTATGTGCTGGGGACTGACCGACTAGACAGCAAGCTTGCAGAAAAGGTTCTGGTATGTAATAAGGTCACCTTGAAAATCATCTTGAGCCAGCAATGTGCCCTTGTGGAAAAAAAGACCATCACTGTTCTGGGCTGCATTAAAAACAGAATTGTCAACAGGCTGAAAGATATTATCCTTCCCCTATTTTTAGCACAGGTGAGAGGACATCCTTGGTGCTGTGTTGAGTTCTGGGCTCCTCAGCACGAAAGGGACACAGAAGTACTGCAGTGAGCCCAGCAAGAGGCCATGAAGGCCTGTAAAGGCTTCACACATCAGAGGTGTGAGGAGAGGCTGAGAAAGGTGGGACTGCTCACCCTGGAGCACAGAAGGCTTGAGCAGGCTCTTATCAATGCATCCAAATGCCACTGGGAGGGAGTAAAGAGGACGAAGCCAGGCTCTTCTCAGCAACGCCCAGTCACAAGACAGGAAGCAATGAGCACTAAAGAATTTACAGGAAATTCCCTTTAAGTGCAAGAACTAACCTTTACTTTGAGGCTGCTCAAACACTGTGCAAGAGCTGGTTTACCAAGAGAGGCTGTAGTGTCTCCATCACGGAAGATTTTCAAAACCCAACTGGCCACAGCCCTGAGCCACCTGTTGTAGCTGACCCTGCTTAGAGCAAAAGGATTGGACTATACCATATCCTGGAGTCCTTTCCATCCCTTCTGTGCCTCTCTGAAAAAACTCTGACTTCATCATTAGATTAAAAGTAAGAACTGGGAACACACAATTATGTTATTTCTCCTGTGAAAAAAAGCTGCCTTAAGTCAAGCTCTGCCAAGGTACTGGCCTAGAAATAAGTGAGATAGGATATTCAGCATGATGAACAATTCCTAATGATTATAACACAACTAAGAAAATTAGAAGTATACATATAATTCAATCCAATGTATTTTATTAAAATCTCTAATCAATTGTATGATTTTCACAGCATGAAAATACTATAATCTAAATTAAATCACTAATTAAAGAAAAATATCATTAGAAGTTCTTTTTCTAGTTTGTAGTTGAGTCAATAATTATTTTTATTTAAAATAATAATTTTTAAAAAGTTGTGTATTCAGTATTAGAAATTTAAAGCATTTTCATTCTACATTATTTTTATGATTATATTTTATTTTTATGAATGTGAATGCTGTGTGTATATTAAGATACCTTGTATCTTAATATACAAAAAATTTTATAGTTCTAGAATTCATCATAATGTAACATCTCCTGCTTTGCAACACCTGTTTACACTGAACACAAGATGGTGCCCTTATCCTAGAAGATGTATAAGCAAGTGAGTTAACAGGAGTAGACATGTTATCCCAGAGCCTTTTTCAGGTTTAGGAGACTATGTTTAAAAACCTCAGTTATAATAATAACAAGCCTCTTTCTGTCATCAGGCATGTAAATATCTTCTGTTTCTAGTAAAAATTAGGAGATTGTTATATTATTCATATTTCCAGAAGTTTTCTACCACAGTATTCAAAAAAGCTTCTGTTTGGTATTTGAAGGTTACTGCTTTCAAAATTTTTTAAAATTGAACCAATGTAGTTGTCTATATTTTCTTACTAGAGATTGGTTTCAGAAATACACGTGCCCATAATCTACATCTTTTAGTTTATTAATGAAAAATGAATATTTTAACCCTGAATAGCCCTGAGGCAGAGAAACATGAAGTGCTAATAGTTCTTCCATATGCCATCTTTACAAAACAAAATGAAATAAAAACAGTCATAATTTATATTTAAAACAAGTTATACTGCTTTCACTCAGGCAATAAAATAAATAGTCACAAGTAAAGCATTCCAATTTATACAATACAATGACAATATTTGTAAAGCAGTATAGACATTGAATATTACATGTTATTAGTAATTATTATACTATTGTGATTTTATTACATAAGTAAGAAAATACATTTTCTCTGTGCATTGAACATAATTTTTGTTGGGCACTGCAGGATACCCTAGATCTAAATTGCCATCATGGGCAGGCCAAAATAATTTTACAAGATGGAGCTAAAAGCAGATCTGTTATGGAGCTGATGTGCAGCCTGGCTGTTCCACTTCAGTGCAGTGCTTTCCTCAGTGTATTTCTCACTGTTTCTCAGCACCATCCACTGTTAGTGCAACTCCTTTGCTTCCAGGGTGTGAACTAGCTCTGAGCAAGCCAGCTTGGGTGTCTATGCTGTACTTCATTGAACCGTGTGGATTTACCCTTTGAGCCTGTTTCAAGGCAGGGATTTCAGGCCAGGACAGGATAATCTTTGACAAATGCCCTACCCTACTTGTTATTTTTAGGCTTATCTCTCTCCCTCTTTTCTCCTCTGCCTTTCTTGTCATAAAATTTTTGAAAGGTCTTGCTTCCTCCTAAGGGTGAATGGGAAAATTCTGAAATCTTAACAATGGTTAGATGGGAGAAACATTCTACACTGAAGTCGTTAGACATTTCACACCTACTCCTCCTCTACTCAAGATAGCTCATTGCATCATGCTCTGCACACGGATTCTTAAAGTACAGCTCATTTGGATTTTCCCATTGTTCTTTAATGAAAAACAGGGCTTTCTTTCCTACACAAGTGAAGGAAATGAAATTCTTCAGATGTTTCTTGAATCATCATTGAAACAGAGGAAGAAGTTTTCTATCAGTCTCATCAAGGAAAAATATTTATTGAGAGACAGTTTCACTTGCTTTATTAAAATTATAAAATTATTAAGATTGTTTTAGTGCTGTGCACTACAAGTACATTATTTGCCACTAATAAAAAAGAGAGGCTTATTAAAATACAGCTGTTAGAAACTTGAAAATGAGATGTCCTTAATACTGATGTTCTTTCTCAGTCACCTTCAGACAACTCAGTGCAAGATAAATGTAACTTTTATGGATAGTTAATACCATATACAGAACAATAATGTAGTCTTTCAAAAACACTTATATGTAGTTTCATATTTTGTTGTTTGGGGGTTTTTTTGATATACAAACTGACCAGAGAATGGCAACTCAGGAGCATGTGCCCAGAGCTCCAGCCTGTGTTCAGTTTATATGTTCTGGGCACCACAATTATTTTGCTCAGGATCAGAGAGTCACTGGGATGTTTAGCCAGTGAGGGTTTTTCACTAGAAATAGCTGAAATTAGCACAGAGGGTAAGAAAACACAGCTGAGTGCTCACCAGTAAGGAGGCAATTCCTATGGTTTCTTTTTAAAATATTAGTGTAGAAACAGAGAGCAAAACCATCAAAGCTGCAATCTCTTTACATTCCAAAGTCCTTGGAAAGAGAAGCTGCCTCTTCATAGGTTGCACTAAACACCTTGCTGTTCCCTTTCCCAGTACTTCCCTTAGATTTACCACAAAAAACACAGCCCCTAGCACTGCATACATACAGTCATGTTGAGTGATCACCTTCAAGTCTGTAACCAATACTTGAGTGCTGTTACTTGATCAAACTGCACACCACTATTCTAAGCATGGCCTTAGATTTCTATCTAAAGATGGGTTTTGTTCATAAAAATAAAGTAAGAATGATAGAACTTGTGTCCATTAGGAAAGTTGGATGTGACATGGCTCTAAAAACAGACTAAGAACTCAAAGGGACAACAGATAAGAGAAGGAATAAAGTTTTTTCTGCTCTGAGGTTTCTGGTGCGGGGTTATGGGCGCAAAAGGAAGCCCTGCTACCAAAGAGCAGTCAGAGGTGAGAAAGTAAATGTCTTGTCTGCTGTGCATACAGAGGGTTTTTCTGTCATCCGTATGCCCTGGTTCTACAAATCTGCTTTTAGGCTAAAGCGTAGGTGTGTCTGCTAAGGAGCAGCTCTTTGAAGAAGCTGTAGGTGTAGCATGTCTGTCATTAATCAGGCTGGAGATCACCCATCAATCATGGGAAATGAAATGAACAGCTCGTCAGTGGGTGAGACAACAAAGACTCATTTTTCAAGTCTCCTTGCCAGATGAACAGACACCTTTTGATTATACCAACTTTTCTGTTTACCTTTTACTGATTCTTATATTAATTTATTGGACATTTAAAATCTAGTGTAACAGTGACTCCCATGCACAAAAATATGATTAGGCTTAGAAGATATCTTGAAGATTAAAAAGGTAAAGATATAAGGAGACAAACCCCACAATGATAGTTGAAATAGTTAATAATGCTGACAATAAAATATCAGATCATCACTACAAATTATCACCTATTAAGAATTAATCAGTTATTAAGTGCTACTTAGAATTTAACTACTATTTTGATGATGATGAGAATCATTCCTGATTTTCTGGTGCAGGAAATTTAACAACCTCATGCATTGTATGCCTTTCCTTAAGACATATTTGTAGCACTGCTACTCTGAAAGCATCACTGTGGAAACTTGTAAGACCACTTTTTTGACACCACCCCAAAAAAATCCATAGATATTTTAAATGGATTTGGAGCACACTGACTGAAACATGAAAATAATCATATAAGAATATCTTTAAGATTTCTCTGCTCTACACAAATATCAAGTCCCCAGGAAATGGCTCTGTAACAAGAATTAACACTGAACAAACTTACACTGATAGAAAACAATGCTCAGGGCTTAGTAGCTTGTTTCCATAAAATACCATTTCCAGTAGACAGAGCCTTGTTTAGGAGAAAACTCACAGTCTCAACAGCCTACCTCCACACTCAGGAGAGGAACTTGAGGAGCAAGAGATCACAACACTTCCTGGTCATTCCCATAGGAACAGCAAATACAGCAATTCTACTTTGCCACTCTTTCCCATGCACATTACTGCAATATAAATGTAATCTCTTATTTTGTTTCTTTCTCAGCTCTATAGGAACAAAATAGAATTTTTTCCTCTTTCTTTGTCCCTGAATAGACACACAGGTGTCTGTTCCCTGATGCACATCTCCTTGAATGAGGCCTGACATTCCTTCCCTTCCATGCAGATGATCTAATTATTCCCACACTCTGCTGAAAGGCGTTGCAGTTTACATGCCATGAGCTGTGTCTCAGAGTGTGTCTCACTGACATCTGTTCTAGCCCACTCCTGACAGCCAGCACCAGTATGTGGCATAGGGCAGCACTTACGGACAACTGACAAGACAGAAAATACCATCTGCATCACCCTTAAATCTTTAAAGTCAATTCCCAGCATTAAAATCACAGATGCAGTTTCTTCTACTCTTTATGAGCAGGCTATGCAGATATATTTCAAAGCATTATATAGCCTTTAATAAATTTTTAGCTCTCAGTGAACAATGACTCTTCAAAGGAAATTTACAGAAAGCACATCATGTTAGTATTTTGAATTTCTCTGTCAGAATACTATTCAGTAAAAACTACCATCTGCTTACAAGAAAGGAATAGCTCATAAGATGTAGCATGTCAGGTAAATATAGTAGGAATCCTGCAAGAGAAAAAAAACCTCACATTTTTCCGTATTATCCTTTAAAATATGAGAGCTTTGCAAACATGCTCATATTCGAACCTTCATTTCAAGTTAGTCATCATAGTGCTTCACTCTCCAGTTCTTTATATGCTGTGAACCTCCAGTGTCTATGCAGTTGTTTCTAAGGTAACAGATCAAGATGCCTTGTGAAAAAATGAATCAGATCTTGAATATTCAAGACATCTCCAGTTGCAGAAATGAGAAAAGGGGAGTATCATCTCAACCAAGGGTTCTCAGTGTCTTTTAGACCCCAGCCTGATTTGCAGGCAAGAAAAATATAATCCACCCTAAGGCTGCAAGTGTGAGAGTACAGCGGTGCATGCAGTTTCAGGCATGTAAACTGTCAGAAATTTTTAATCAGAGCCATAATTAAGGAATTACGGAGGCTGTTCTCAACAGAGACTCGTTGTCTTATTGCAGGGTACACATACACAGAATACAGATGAAGAATGTATTTGGTAGGTTAAGCCTTCATTCCAACCACTGACAGCCGCAAAGAAATCTTTCTGTCAGACACGCAATGCACAAACCAAAAACATATTAAAAATTAACATGAACCAGCATGTGAAAATAAGTGCATATACACCTTTCTCAAGATGCCAAATATGTGTTATTCCCATGAATTGATATTTTTCACAGATCTTTCATAGGATTGCCTGGATCAGTCATTTTCAGTGAATGGAATTGTTGGGTTTTGTTGAGGGATTTTTGTACTTGGTTTGATTGTTTCTTTTCTTAAACTGCCTAGAACTACATTCTGTCTCTTTTAAAGCCAGTTTTGTTTTTTATGAGTCCAGAATTCATATAAAAATATACATGCAAGTAAAGCACATAAAGAGAATATTAACCTAAAAATGAAAGGCTTTTAGAAAGCTTTAGTTGCTACAAAAAAACCCTGAAATCTTTGCTTAACAATATCTGACATACATGTTCATTGATATATGCACACACCCAGTACCTGTGATAAAATAATCATAAGGCATCTTTCAAATGCATATCATAATGGGATCTAAAAAGTCAAATTCAGAGATAATGATCTGACTTGATAAAAAATTTCAGAGCTGTATTATTTTCCATGTTGTGTAAGGAAAAACTTACATGGTAGCTTGGGCATCAGACAAAAGTCACAGTTATGTGACTGGACAGGTCATGACCACTTGTACCCATTTTCCTGGCTTTGAATCCTGTGGTCTGTCTACTGCATTACAAATTATTGCCCATTACAAGTGCTTGGAATACAAACTGTTCCAAATAGTTACGTAGCTTGTTTGGCAACATATTTCAGTGACTGCTCTGCATGAAGAAAATATTAACAGCTTTTGGGATTTGTATCATTTAACAGACTGAAAGGCATGTGCATTGATTAGGGTCTTACGTTCTTGGAAAGATGTGAAGAGCATCTGGAATCGGCTGTTTCGACTGCCTTCATCTGCCCACATGCGGATTACACCCAGACCTGTCCTCAGCATTACATCATTAGCAACTGTGCTGCAAAACTTTGCCTTCAAATCCTCCACGGAGCTGCTTCCATCATAGACTGCTACAAAATTCCTTTTGCATTCGTTGGAATTCTGCATTTCGTAGTCCAAGAATCTCAAATAGATCTATAAGTCAATCAGACAACAAAGGCAACATGTACAGACATTTGAGAATGACTGAAAAAACATTGAACAACTTTGCTCTACATTGCAGGAGAAAGAGTACACAACGCCCCCATCAAAATAACTTTTCTGGAGCTGGTGATCCATAGGGAATTTCCTTGAAAGGCCATTAATATGCAAACTGAGCACTGTTTTTACTTCCTGGTATTTTGTCTTGTTTCCAAGTAGAATCTTTCAGAA
Organism: Drymodes brunneopygia; assembly: GCA_013400955.1. Lineage (NCBI taxonomy): Eukaryota > Metazoa > Chordata > Aves > Passeriformes > Petroicidae > Drymodes > Drymodes brunneopygia. The sequence continues at coordinate 50,552 of VZTZ01014061.1, forward strand.
GATCAAGATATTTCTTTTTTCTTATTCACAGTAAGGTCCTAATTTCCAAATAGACACTTTTTTTTTCAGAAGTAGGTACAATGGCTCTTCAAGCTGAAGATAAGATAGAAATTTTTTCTTTCACTGTTTGGTACAATATTGCTCTATTACAGGACTGACATGTGAAATAATAAGGCAAATCGTTGTTGTTCCCTCCCCGGAGTCAGTATGTGTCATCTTTATACGTCTCTGCTACACTGATTCAGGAAGTGAGAATCTGAGAGTCAGGTAGAACTCAATCATTAATTTTTTTATGTCTCCTCAAGGATCTGGCTACTGTCTCAGCTCTTCTAAACAAAGCATTATGGTATACATTTTCATAATTTAACAGGCTTGAAATCAAACATATTTTGTGGAAAGTCCTGGAAATCCATGTCTCTTGCATACAAGCTAAATTGTCTCACAAAGTAATAGATATCTTTCCCTTTGCAAAGAACTCTTTAAATCTACCTACAAAGAAGCAGGGGTGAGGATAAAAGGCTATTATTTGATATTCAAATGTATATGGACTTTAATATGGAAAACCACCAATTTCAAAAGAAAATGATTATAGAAGTAACATCAAATATTCCATTCACAGAGAAGGCAAATACTATTTTCAATAGATACATGATACATAATCAAACTGCCAAGGGTACCTATGAGTTTTCAGAAGAATGATACAGAAAGGTGAACTAGGGCAGAAATTGTGTAAAAATGCAGTAAACATACCCAGAATAGAGCTGTATGCATCTTCACTTGAAAAAATTACTAAAATACCTAAACCCTCTCATCAAATTAGAGATCAAATTATTAGAGATCAGATATACTTATTTCCATATTTTATTGATTTCAGGTATTCTTTTATGCACAGAACAAATGCTTAATAAGCTTCTCTACTTTTGCATAAAGTACACAAGCAGTGCATATCCTAGTAGCAACAAGACTCATAATTTCACCTCATGAATATATTAAAGCTCTTATGGTTTGAGAATTATGTGTTCTTAAGCAGTCTGCTACAGTTTAATAGTAGCTCAGATTTTTTAATGGGCCTTTTAAGGTAGCTTATTGTGGTATATTTTAATTCCTTGTTATGCTTTGCATAAGTGTCCCTCTGAAAAAATTATTTGCTAAAACTTTTTTACTAGCAAATGAAATCAGGTATACTAAAGGCTCACAAAGACTTATTGAGATGGAAATATATCAAGGTATAGTTTTTATAGTGTTTGTCATTTCATTTACTGGTTGTTCAGTAAAACAGTGAAACGATGCACACTATTGTGCTGACAGAGAAAGATCCCACATGATGGAGGGAGGTATGGGAAGAGGCAGAGCCATGATACAAACACCCAACAACTGGCTGTATTTGGGACACACCAGGGAGCTGCTTCTGTGTCCCAGACACCAGATCCTCCTGCTCAAGCAAGGATGTAAGAATCACTGTGCAGCTCTGGCACGCAGCCTCTCCTGGGAAGCTGCTGAGACAGTCCACAGTCCATCTCTGCATTACTTAGGGAATTAAATGTGCCCTTTGCTTTTCTTTTCTCAGTTAACAGAAGCAGTCTGCTTCAGTCTCAGTGCTTGCCAGCCTTGTCACAGGTAATGCAATGAAATTCTCCTGCAGCTGATTATATGCAATATTGCATACATGTGACTATTTCCCAGGAAGAGGAGCATGTCAGATAGATGGTTCACAGAGAACAGAGGGCTTGCAACATGCTATGGTGATGAATCTTCTACTTCTACTCTCTAGATATGCCTATCATATGTATACCATTTATATTTATATACCATATACATAAGTATAAATATATAAATATAAATATATTTATATATATATATGAAATAGACCACAGAGTTACAGTGCAATGTATCACATCATATTTTTATCTATTCTCCTCTTCAGGAAGGCCCACATTTACTCCAGAAAAAAGATTACATTAATCTGATGGCAGAACAATAGTAAATCTATACCTACTCGGTGAAAGACCTCACACACTTGTTCACATGTTCTCTATTTCTATCCTACTGCCTTTTATATATGCATTTATATGTACTAGTGTATGTACATGTACATATATATAAGCTCATGTATTTCTTTTAAAGGGTATCCCATTTCAGTATGGAGATGCAATTTTTATGAGTTCTCATTCTTACAAGAAATGTGTGCTGATCCTCACTGTGGTTACAAAATATCAGCTCTCCAAGCAATTTCCAGCACTCATCAATTATTCCTGACCTGTTCAAAAACACTTTTCATATAACAGTCAGTACAGACAAAATCTTATTTCTGTGGGCTTATCATTTGACATTCTCTAGTTTCTGGAGGCACGCTAGCCTTATGAAATAGTAAAATATTTCTTAGAGTAACAGTCATGAATACTGAAAAGGAATCAAGAAGATAATAACTCAGCATTTAGTTTTCAGTCTTTCAGTGAAGAAGCCAACACTTTCAGTTCTTCCCAAGCCTGAATTCTGCTGTCTGTTCATTCCTCTGTGTGAGAAATTCAGCCAACACCCTAACATATATAGACCTGATAGGTAGTGGAACCACTGGAAAGAAATATTTGACTTAAAAATCGATATCTATCCTTTAGAAGAAAGATACCACTTTCTCCAATGGCAAGAGGTTTCATAAATTAGAGAAAATAAGTTCCTGGTATTCTGAGGTGAGTTGGAGCTTCATTCTCATAATTGCCTTTGGAGATGACTGCTCCCAGAACTTTGTATAAAATATTGAGGACTTGATACAGCACACCATGAAATCAGTAGGTATATTTCAATCTACTTATTTGAATCAGCTCTTTGGCTTAAGACTGTAGTGCATTTTTAAAAACTGGAAACTGATTTCACAAACTGACAACCAGATATTGGATCAGATTTTATTTTAAAGAGCTGGAATAATTTAATTGCATCTGCACGCCTCTGCCAACTTTTATGGTTTTATTGCTATATATTTGCCATTGTTCCTGTCACTGGCTGTAAGACCCACACTGGCAGAAGAAAATGACTAATAAATTGAGTTCCCCAGGAAAGAATAAAACTGATTATATGACAAACTCTTATCTAATGCAAAATGTTCCCTATACATAGCTTTTTGAAATCAGTGGCAATATTCTCTTTACTTTCACTGGTATATGGATGTCACTAAAGCAAATTCATCAGAAAGTGAGAGAAAAATTATGAATATTACTGGTTATTTCATTTACAGAGGTCTTAGCCATTACTTCTACCACCAGTGGATTAGAAACTTTGCTCCCCTGAAAAAAGAGAAATGAACTAAAGAAGAGGTCACAGACTCAAACATCACCATCTGCCTTCATTAAACATTTTTTCATTGTTGCCAGTAGGAGCTTTTAGAATGAACATTTCCACAGATACTGACACATTATATTAGCGTAAATCATGGCATTCTTGCTGAAGAGAACATCTTATTTGAAGGAAGAAACGTAATTGCCACATCTTTTTCTTTCATATTTTTGTTGCAAAATTTTAATACAACACTTTTGTCAAATCACCAGCTCCACATTACTTAGGAGAGGGGGTTGCTCAAGTATTAGAATAACTGAGTTTTGAGATGTCACTGCGAATGCCAATGTCATTAGCAACAAAACTGATAAAGCCTCACTGCAACTGTGGCATATGTCATTTACTCTCGAGCACATTATATTTTAAGTAATTCTCTTGTCACCAGTTATAACCAGTAAGTTTTGAATTGCCACCATAACTAATAATCAAAAAGGGAAATGCCGGGAAAGTTTTGCTATTTCTTTTAATTTAAATTTGAAAACAACAAAAATCTCTGACTGAACATATTAGGAAAAAACCCGAAATGATTATAAACTACAAATAATATATCACCTCAATAAAATGGTCAGATTACAATCTCCTAATAGTGAATCACCTTTGATGAGTTCTGCTTTTTAATCAATCACTGAAGGTTAGGGATGACAACATGATTGATCATGCCGGTCAGGAAAAGCTTCAAACCATATCCCAGCATATCAGACTTAATATATCTGCACAGACACTCAGTCGCCTTAAACCAAACCAAACAAAAAACCATCGTTCAGCTGCCAAAAGTAATTTAGACATAAGAGAAAAACTTCCTTTTCATCCAAGCATAATGTCCAGATTTTGCATATTCACCTTCTGGGTTCAACCAATTCACTTGTAAGCTCCGGACTGGGTTAAACTGTCCCATTGTACAGTGATCAGTTACAGCACCTACTTTATTCTACATCTTTTTCAGCCCTGTGTGATTAACAAAGTACTTTCAAGATGATACCTCCAGTATTTAGGCCTGAGAAACCCAGTTTTTTTAAAGTAGATTGTGCAACACTAATTAATCTCCTTCAAGGCAACCAGACACCAAGTACACCAGCCTAAAAAGCATCGTACTAATGTTGCTTGAATTTGTCATCTGAAATGGTCTGTCCTCTTACTTGGATGCTGAAATTTTTTTCAATCAACATTACTTCAATGAGGAAGTGTTAAAAGTGCATGGTCTGTTTGGATTTTTGTTTGCTATTTGGGGGGATTTTTCCACATTTTTTGTCTTTCTGTTACTAGTCTGGAGCCAAGTTGTGCAAACAGAGAGCTCCATATCTCATATTTTCTTCTGTTCTGGAGCTTGGGGAATACTGTCTGTCAAAGGTGACAATTTTATATGGTACTTTTAAGACCCTGTGACTCACAGCCAAGACTCACATATCAGAACACCATTTTTCTAGACAAGTGAGGGTCTTTGGATTTCTTTGCTTTGTCCCATTTGTTTCTTCAAATTTCTGTGACAATCCAGTAGCCACTTATTCTGTCAAATCATCCTCATTTTTCTCTCGTACATTGCAAAAATGCTCACTATTGAGCAACATTTACAGCTCCTTGGTCCTGTTCTGCTTTTTAATATCAGAAACTGGAGATCAAATCCTGATTCTGCTGTTCTCATAGGCAGATATTTTATTACTGTCTTTAGCTGGTTTTTAATTACATTTCTTAATAGCTATTTGATTTGAGGATGTTGAGGTTGGTTATATTTCTATACCTGAATGGAATAGATTAATGGTAACTTAAAAGTGGGGTTTTTGACAGTGTTACTGTCATGTACATTGTCATGCCTTCATAGCAGAGATTCTATTTAAATGATTCCAACCATGTATTTGTCTTGCACCTTCATCTCAGAAAACTGTTTCACACAAGGGATTTTAATAGTTTAACATTGGTAAACAAGATTTTCTACTTGTTTAAACATAATTTATTCACCTTGTTCCACATATGAATATATTGGGCTTTTTTAAAATTCATAGTACTATCTGCTTATCTGTATGATAGTAAGCTTCAGAGCTTCTTCAGAGACAGAAATCATCTGAAGCTTGCAAAAGTGTCTCTGGCTGTTAGGTTACTCAGCTTTTAAATTTTATTTTTCTCTAGCATTTAACAGTCACCACTCAAACAGCTCCTATTAAATTTTAGTGCACTACTTAAAGCTTCTCCTCTACATCTGATTAAGAAGTCTCCAAAAATTAGTTGTATGTTAGCCTGCCAGTGCCAACAGCTTAAACTGCTTTTCTTGCAGATCTCATCTAAGAGCACAAATTTCCACCTCACATGGGAGAGCAGAAAATGTTTTGGTTTAGCCAGATCAGTTTAAACAGACTCACTCGCAGCTCTGCAATTTGCTTCACCTCGCATTTCCTCCTAACTGCCTAGGAAATGCATGCACAGCAACCCATTCTCTCTCCAGACTACATTCACCATGAAGGCAGGCACCCAGAACCAAGAGAGTCATCTCTCCATTTGTTCAGGAGCATGCCAGGCAGCAGTACTAGCCCTTAGTAAACACACAAGTGTCATGATCACACTGGCTGACGCCGCCCTGCTCCCAGCCTCAATCCTCACCACCCCAGCCTTGTCCATTGCCCAGCTGCTGACTGGCAGGTGCTTGGACCAGCCCCACTTCCTGGGCATGTCCAGCCACCATGGCCAGGCCTGTCCAAGTCTCATCAGTCATGTCCTTGCACTGTGACCTCCCTCATCCCAGTCCCCTTCCATGTGCTGTGGTTCCCTCTTTCGCTGCTCCCCAATGGCTCTGCTTGAAACAGATGCCACCACCCACTGGCAGATCAGGGTTAAGGTTGCTGCCATGAAAAGTCAAAACTAAGTACTCAGTAATTGACACTTTGCGTTTCCACAATCTCTTGGGATAAGTCTTGCATCCTATAACCTTTTTCCAGTATCATGTTCAGATCGGGCAAGAGAATTAGGCATCACTTTGCCTTACTACCTTGTAACTTCATTTTATTTCTCATGGTGCAAATAAAGAGGTTACTCCTGCTATTTGGTCAGTCTAAATGTACTTATTACTTATTCCTTCAGTATAGATAATTTCCACTGGATTACAGTAAGATTAATTCCTGTTTTTGTGTTGTTTTCTGAGGTGCCCAGAGCTTCTGATAAATAGTGGATTTAATAGCACTGCTTACGGTTTTTTCCCAGCATAAGAATATAATACTTGTAAATATTTTATTACTTTTACTATCAAGTTCTGCTGTGTTTTTTTTATTTTCCACAGAGCCTCTCAAAGAACAAGCACTAAACAAAGGTACCTTGCTGGGAAAGTTACCCACCAAAGGGAGAGCTACTTGAACATGGTTCTGTCTTCCTAGGGGGCCCTGTCAAACTATGTTGATCCATCCAACATAGAAAAATACTTGTAGTTCATATTATCCTCCAATACTTCACTCTTAACAAAAGTAAGAAAAAAATAATGCTATTCATTTTATTATTTTCTATTCCTAAATCCAAAATCTTTTCTTATCCACTGCTTGTAGCCAATAATAACTCTGAAAATTTTCAAATCACTGTGCAACAGGCTTATACACTTCCTTCCTTGGGTTTTGTTCTACACTGAAGAATTTTCAGAGGAAGAAGTTCCTCCAGAACTTCACTGTTCTGGGTGGGTTGACTTTCAGTCAGCAGCTCTCTTCTTAATTTTCCATTCTTGCTCTGAATACTAATTGTGGTCACATTCTACATGAAGTGTAGAACCCTCAGTACTACTCTACTCAAAATTCACAGCTATTTCACTCAGCAGGAACTGACTTTGAATGATTACAAGAAACACAGACTTTACAAGTCGTCACTTTCACGTATAGGACTAGGTCTGCATATAGAGTGAAGTAGTGTTCAGACTGCCTTCTGAAACCTTCTGCACTTAGAGAAAGTTTGAGTACTGCATGCATTTTCAGATTTCTCTGTGTGTGTGTGTGTGTGTGTGTGCCTGTGATATAAGGTAATCAGTGATGGCTCTATTTTAAGTGTGTGTGACAAATTTTATGCTCTTTGTCCCATTCCAGCTCACTGAGAATAGAAGCATTAGACCCAGACAGACAGTTTGAAGCTCAGGCTTAGAGACCTCAAGTACACACTTCCTGGCTGATCTCATTGCTCATATATTGAGCTCAGACTTGGCTTGAATCTGGAATTGGAAGCCAAGGGAAGGACTTGCTTCTGCAAACAGTTTAGATTGGATGAGCTTTCGCCAAATGAAATTGCAAGCAACCCACCTTCTGGCACAGTTTAATTAAGAAACTAAAGATTAAAAAGTCCAGCAAAAACTCACTCTGAGAAACTCTCACCTTTTAGGCATAATTCCCAGTAACAAAGTGTGCAGCCCAGAGTACAGGAACATGTGGATTTAAAGATGCCTGCTGAGTTCTCACTGTTCTTAGCAGGAGAGCTTGTTTTCATAGGTGCAAGCTGACATAAATTAAAATGATGTCACTAAATAATTGTACTGAATATGTCATTAATTCAAGGTTAGATAAGGACAAAGGAAGCTGACTGTAAAACATGGACAGTAGATTCCAGTTCAATTGAATCAGACCCATAAACAATCTTATCATAACCCTTACTTCATAGGAGTCTCTTAAAAATTTATCCACTTGTTCCTCCTTCCTTAATATCTGTATATTTTTCAGCTTGTCCAAGTATAATGAAACCACAACTGTATGTGTGTGCACCTATGCGTGTATATACTTGCCTGTGTGTATATAAATCTGTTTGAAAGCCACACTAAGTTCAAATGCTAAATTAGACTTACCCCTCAAAGATGGATCTAGGCCTGAAAAATCTTTTTTTTTCTAGCTTGCTGTGAAACCTTTCAACTCCACATTAGAAAACACTGATTTATATGCTTCTTATATTGTTCAGTCTCTCCACCCAGATAATTCTGTAAGATGAGAACAGCAGGATCTATCAAGAGATGGCCCAGCCCAGCCCTCTGTCTAAAGGTAAGATTATTAATGTTTCTCTCATTTTTCACAGATTGTTATCTAACTTGCGCTTTTAGACTGCTAACAATACCAGATGAACCTACTTTCTCAACCAAACATTCAGTATTCCCTCTCTGATATTTGAATTTTTGTTCCTTCAAATCTAACCTGAAACTTTCTTTCAGAGTGTGGGACCCTGAGTTATCCTACAGTCATGGGCATCAGAGCATTCCTTTTTGCTTGCAAAAACCTTTTATTTTATTATGTTACACTCCTTCACAAAATCTTCAAGATGATATTAAATAACATTCGGTATAACTTCATTTTTCTAAAACTTTCTTGTTGCTTCCCCTTCCAGATGCCCTTCAGCTAGGATGCACTTCTTGGAATGCAGCACAACTAAATGCAGGTATGGAAGTTTATGAAGAATTAATGAACTTTAATTTTTAGCTCTCTACTAACAGTGGGAGTGTAGTATTCTTCTGTTACCCACTGTTTTTACAGTCACATAAATACTCAGTTTGGAGTTTTACATCAGAACTGAAGAGCTACTACAGGTAGGTAAAACTGAGATTTTTAGAAGGGTTTTGAATCGTATAGAACTTTAGAGTCAGATCAGTAATGACATTACCTGATCAACCAATCATAAACTTGAATTAAGACTATAGGGAAATGTTATTGGCTTGTTTAATTGTGCTGATTCTAATAAGTAAAATTCTGTGTTTGTCTGTTTTCTTTCTCCTAATACCTAAATACTTCATAGACTAGTGTAAGTTGAAAAGGATCTTTAAAGGTCATCTGGTACAAATCTTCTGCCATGAGCAAGAATGTCTTCAACTTAATTCAGTTGCTGAGAGCTCCATCCAACCAGGTCTTGAATGTTTCCAGGAATGGTCATCAACCACCTCTCTGAGAAACATGGTCCAGAGTTTCACAATCCTCATTGCAAAAATGTCTTCCTCACACCCAGTCTAAATCTGCCCTTGATGCCTTTTTCCTGGTCTTAGGAAATAAAAGCTCAGACACAGTTAGAGGGTTGGGGGTCGTTTCCCTCAGTATTTTAATAGGATCCCATTGGATGCATTGCTTCACCTAAGTGACAGCGTTGCAATGTCCCCTCCCCCCCAATCGAGTATACAATTAAAGACCTTACACATTAGCATATCTAACAAGAGGGCCCAATAAGGGGCTGGGGTGGGCTAACTTCTAGTTTACAGAATCTGTCCTGCTAGGGGACCTTGAGTGCTTATGACAATAGAATGTTTGGTCTTCCAGCTCTACAGTTATGGGGTGTTTGGTCTCTTCGCCTACTGGACACCAAGAAACCAGGCTGTTATCACACCTAAAGCATCACAAGTATGCATGCTAATACTTGTGGATATAGGGAACTGTGTAAAAGGTATTTAGGAGAAAAAGCAAAAAATCCTTCAGGCATCACCCTCTTCTAAGTTAAAACACTTTGTCTTACTGCTACTGATATAACATTTGTCTCTTTTTTCTTACAGGCTCACTTTGAGTACTGGAAGGCTGCTATAAGTTCTCCCCAGAGCCTTCTCTTCTCTGGACAGAACAACTTTTCCTCTCTCAACCTTTCCTGACTGGACAGGTTCTCCATTCCTTTCACTATTTTTGTGGCCCTACTCTGGGCCTGGTTCAACAGGCTCATGTCTTTTCTATGCTGAGGACCACAGAGCCGGATGCAGTGTTCCAGGTGGAGTTTCACCAAAGCAGAGCAGAGGGGCAGAATCTCCTCCCTCATCCTGCTGGCCACACAGCTTTTGATGCAGCCCAGGACACAATTGGCTTTCTGGGCTGGATGTGTACATTCCTGGGGCATGTCCAGCCTCTCCTCCACCAGCATCCCCAAGACCTTCTTGGCAGGGCTGCTCTCCATCTGTTCTTCCTGAAGCTTGTATTGATACTGGGATTTGCCCTGAATAAATATAAACTGCCTATAACACATGGAATAATCATTCATCAGTCCAATCATATCATATCACTACTTAGGGTAGGAAAATGGGAAGCTCATCTGCTTAATTGAAAAACTCTATCAATTTTATCCAAAACTTTTAAAAAATGTAAGATTCAAGTATATTCTGGAAATAATTTATCTGCAGTCTTTATGAGCCAACTCATCTCCTAAACTTTTCCAAGAGAAAAATGCTGATACTAATGACTTTTTCTCTTCTGGAAGCCTTTCCTGAAGAGAACCCTTCAGCATTCATCCATGTGTTATACTGATGATGAAAGAATTACATTTTCAGTACAGTCTCCTCACTGAGATTATACAGAAAAGCCCTTATCTGTTTAAAGACAGCAGAGAGTAGTGCCTATATAAATTTTACTTTCTAAAACCTTTTCTGTCCAATAAAAGACAGATAGAAACAGTATACTGTGGGGTGTGTTTTACACAGTGAAGGAAAGTAGGTGGGAGGCATAAAGCTGTTCCTATTGCAAAGAAGGGAGAAGTGGTAGTGTATCCAACAGCAATTAATGCATATCATAACTGGTAAGTTATGGATAAGAGGGAAAATCAAGGGGAATCCAAGAAAAGTATTTTTAAATTCATTGCAGCCCTCTCATGTTTCTTACAAAGCCCTGGTTTACTGACTGTAGAGGAAAAGCTTGTGTCTCTAAACCAAAGGAACTAAAGGCTTCATACAGAGGAAGATGAATTTACCTTGGGTCCATTTTCACAGTTCCCAGATGAGAAACAGTGATGACCTTAGGGAGCCAGCAGTGTTCCCTTAGTAGTCTCTATGTTAGGTATTTGAAATATATTGAAAATTAAAATTATATGATTACTTCTTATTTAAGAAAACACATCAATTCTTTAAAAATATGAGCAAAATTAGAGATGAATTTAAGAAAATAACATATGGCACAAAAAGCACATTAGTACTGCCCAAATCATCAGTTATGGAGAAAGGTGGTTATTTTGGCTGAGATGACAAATTACCCTTCCACAGCAGAAGGAAAAAAATAGTTTGCAGTTCAAGCTGTAAAGTTATTAAACAAGATCTGACTGTACTAAGAAAATGCACAATATATTAGAAAAGTCAATTTCTTAAATTAAATGGCAAATCAGCAAGTGGATGAAGGACTGACCTTGGATCGGGGTGGTGCTCGGATGTACCATTTACAGTCTACTGCTTCAGTTTCAGAAGCTTTTCCTTCTTTAACAATTTGTACAGATTCCACAATTCCTTCAGGTCCTCCCATCTCAAACTCACAAACTGAATAACAAAACACCAGAAAAAATGAAACCTGAACAGCAAACAAAAATGTTTTCTACAGCAGAGTATAAAGGCCTCCAAGTTAGAAAAAAAACCAAAAACAACATACCAACCTGGCAATGGCTTCAAAGCGCCAAGGTCCTTAAAATCTGGATCTTAAAAAAAGAGAAAGACAAAATTAGTTTTGTTCAATATTTTGAATGTTGTGTCAATATGCTAAAATTTTATAATGCACTTTAGTTATATAATCATGCATTAGAAATGGGAAATGTTTCAAAATGATGGCAACACAATAATTATTAATGCAGAAATTATTGATACTGTCATACCAAGTTATGTTTTTCTGTTATGAAATCCTGCTTTTCTCTGTCTCTCTCTTTCAGAAAGGTACAAAAATATTTCTGCATACATTAGCAAGTGAGAACATCACATAGCTAACCGCATGACATTCTAATACATCAACGTAGCGAAAGAGGAAAAATTTACAGGTCCATTCAGAATCTTTTTGCCTGTTTTGCATTTTGAAGAATAACACTTAACTTAACTAGAGAAATCTGGACTTAATTCTGTGTTTACAAATACTCTGACATCCTTACTGACCAAAAGGAAACACTTTGTCAGAAATGTCCATTTGGTCTTACTGGAAAAAAAAATTCCATTGGAATTATCATTAGCAGTTATTTTGCTAACAAGGTAATGTGTTTAATACATGTGCTATTTTCTATCAGATAAACATGATTGTATTTACTATCTGTGAGGGCTGGTATCATAATTTTATAGCCAGGTATAATACAGAGATGAAATGAGTTTGGTCTTAGACCTGTGCTTCAACTGACAACTATCCATAGACAAATTATCATTTCACAAAATTTGGCTCAGCTTGAAGATACTGCCCAAAACCAGAAATAGGGGAGGCTAAAGCATTTCAAGAAATTATTTGGAACACTGGTCTTGTCTGGGAAATTTTTATCCTCTGTACTGCATTTCTATCTAAAATGAATGTTGTGGACTGTTTTTCTCATTTACTCATGAAACTGATCTTGTTTCAGAACTGGGTCAGTGTAGAAAGGTGTATAAAAAAAAAAGAAGAAAAGCTTCAGAAGAAGGAGATGTATCAAATGATAAAAATTAAACTCACAACAAACCCACAAAAACTTCTGTTTCCCTCTAGCCTTAGTCTATTAAGAACAGTAAGAATCATAACCAGACAATGTAATGGAATACTAGTGCTGTATAAGAAAGATCAGCCATTTTAATCTAAACAGTCAAAATGTGTTGATTCCAAAACCTGGAGTTGTAAAATCACTTTTTAAACTGCCCCTCTATAACCAGGCTGTTGTGATTCTTCCCAAATTTCTTTTACAGTTGTACAATATAAATCATGAGTAAATACTCATGAACTTGCAGGACTGCAAATATAGCTGAGAAGGCAATTAGCATTAATTGTTAAGCATTTTTATAGATCAGTAGATATATATGACTACCAACAACATTAAATGGAATCAAATATTTCAGCTAATGTACTTTGGATGCTGATATCTGGCTCTGAAAGTGAGATACTTAAAGGAAATCTACTTTTACTTATTCTTCAAATTACCAAAGGTATCTCATGTAAACATTGCCTTTCTTCCTTTTACTGAGTTTGCAAGGATCACTCTGATTTACTGAAAACATCCAACACATTAGTAAAGGACATAGGAGGAAAGAAAGCAAAAAGGGTCCTCCCAGAATTTTCCCCATATGAGAGTTTTCATATAAAGCTGTGTTAGTAGCAAGCATCCAGGCTGAAGTACAATCTAGACCATACAATTTGACCCACAAAACAAATCTGAAAGTACATTCTCATTTAACAATACAGTAACATTGCTAACAATGCACACAGCAGTGTACAATCCACTAACATTCTAGGAATATGGTAGATCTGCTCAGTTTTAAAAAATAAATTTTTGCAAGTTATCAGTATTTCAAGAGTGAAAGGGAAATAAAATTTACGACACCTGAGATGATAACCCTTCTTTAAATATTGCTATTATACCAATACCACTACAATAAAAACAAAATCTGTAAATAAGGTATTACCACAGATGCTTAAAATTCAATCATGTTTGAGCATATTTACCTAGCAAATATTTGCTTTTTAAATAGTTTACCATTAAATAGATTAGATTTTAGCAGCTCTTCTATATGCAATTCAATCAAATTGTTATTCTCAGTCTGGCTGGGTCAGAACATTAATGTTATATAAACAATGACTGGCTGGATCTTCCGAAAGCAGATGAAAATCATGTTCCCATGAGGAAAACACTCAAGACTGGAAACTTTTCTGTGAAAAATAAGATGGATCACCCATCAGGAAAGAGAAAAATGGGAGGCAAAATAGGAAGCAATATGGAGCTGCTAGACAGTCCAACAAAGGGTCATAAAAATTTTTAAGGGGCATATGAGGAAAAGCCGATAGAGCTGGGACTGGTCAGCCTGGAGAAGGGAAGGGTCAGAGGCAAACCCACTAATATATACAAAAGCCTAATGGAGGGGGTCAAAGAGGATAGAGCAAGGCTCTTTTCAGTGGTGTCCAGTGACAGAACAAAAGGAAATGAGCACACACAGAATCACAAGAGGTTCCATCTGAATATCATGAAACACTTCTCCAATATGAGGTGACTCAGGACTAGCAAGGCAGCCAAGAGGTTGTTGAGTCTCTGTCCTTGGAGATATTCAATAACTGTCTAGACTTGATCCTAGGCAAGTGGCTTTAAGTGACCCTGCTTGAAAAGAGGATTGGACAAGAAAATCTCCAGAGGTGCCTTCTGAGACCAGTCATTTTCTGATCCTCTGATTTTGTAATAACTAAACAAAGGAATTGGTTAATAGTGAAATAACCAAACAAAAGTCTAGGGCTATTGTCTGAGGTAGGAGCAGAAGTTAGACAAATCTATATCACAATGCAGACATGGTTTTATGGAATATGCTCTGAATCACAGGAACATATACATCCAAACTGGAGAAATATGAAATACTTAGGCCTGGTTTCAAAAAGCTCCACTAGCTCTTCATGGGAGACAGAAGATTTTGGGTGCTAGCTTTGGAATCTATATTTTCCATGGAAACCATAAGACATTTCTTTACTTTTCATTTCATTGTTACTATGCAAGAAGCCTGGCTCATCTAAGCAGCTGTCAAACATGGAATTTAAATACAAAAACAGGAGGCCAATTGTAAGGAGTTAAGACACCTGATTGCTCAAAAATCTTATGAAATACAGAAAATTGTTAAGTTAAAAGGAATTGTATGTCAACTGGATAAAGTCTTCAAAAAGTATATAAGTGACCTGTTTACAAGTACACTGCAGCTGTAGTATATCCACAGAGAAACACGTTTACCCACCCATGCATACACATATGCATGCAACGCCTCACTCCGTGTCACTTGCACAGAAAGTGAAACTGTTTAAAATTATATTACTTGAATAATTTCTGTAAGACATAGGGAAAAAGCATAAAGTTCAAACTAATTACTAGCAACATGATGTTCTGCTGGTAAGTATTATTGCAAATCAATTTTGAAAGATCACATTTTGAATAAAAAATATCCACAGTTATAAAGGGCTTTCAACTTGTCTTCAAAGAGAGATGGCACAACTCTTTTAAAAGTAATGTTGTAATACAGAAAAAATTAGAGTATTTTGACTCTTACAAAGGGAAAATTTGTATGTATGCCTCTCATATTTTATTTATCTTTCCTTAGCTTTTCATATAATGTTCATTTGGGCACTTTCTCACCCAGCGATCTGCAAACCTGCTGCTTTCACTGATAAAAAAAATAGGTCTCTCACTCTCGGAAGTCAAAAGATATAAGCCAAAATTTTAATATATGTTTTAAAAAATGGAAGATTGAGTTTATGTGTTCCTGATCATATCTGGACTACAGCATACTTAATTACGCTTTGTTTTAATACCTGAAATGCAATATATACAATAAAGAACATGAGAAATTGCTGTACAGTTAAGAGTCAGAGGAAGTAAAGGTGTAATACAAAATTCTGGTGCTGAATAGCTTTTGAGGTATTTTTCTTTCTTTTCTTCTATAAATGAGATGTGGAGGAAGTATTTGAACTATCTGAACAAACTATATACTACGCAGGGTTGATGTTTAAAACCTAAGGGTTTTTTTTTTGTTTGTGAATACAAAAATCTCCTTTTTAATGGATACGTACAGACAGTAGTCACAATAGGTTGAAGCCATGTTTCCTAATCAGAAGTAGGGGAACTGTCTACTTTTACTCACTGATCAGACTGTTGTAGATATATTTTTAAATTTGTCTGTCTTTGACTAAAAATAAGTATTCATCTCCTATCCATCAATATTTAATAAATTTTAACACATGCACATTCTTCTCTTTCAGAGAACTCATTAAAGACTTGATTTTGCATGTAAATACTCATAGAAAAGTAAAGAGAAATGCACTATGCAGCAAGCCACCAGTTATTTATCTTCAACTTTACTAAGTCAGGTTGTTTTACAATGATTTCTGGGACCTAAATGAGTCCTTCCCTTTTGAGTGGTGAGGTATAGTTCTCTATATAAGCAGAGCTTGCAGAACTCAATACAGAAAAGTATGGTTATTCTAAGGTATTTTATGTCATTGCCTCATAGTGTTTGATGATAGAGTAAAAGGAAGAAGATGGCCAGAGATTTTAAAAGCATAAAAATCTGCTCAAAGAATCACTAAAATAATTCTGAAATAGAAAAACATATCTGTAAGTAAACATTTTTGTGTGATGTTCAAAGGGACTTAGCTATTCTGCTGGGGAGAGTAAAGAAAAAGTAGTAAGAAGAAAAACAATATGAAGTTAAATATCTGTGCAAAAATCCACAAATTATTTCTTATTAACATAAAATGAAATTTGTTCTGATGGCTCTTTTCATACTGGTAGTCTTCTTGCAACTTCCATATATATGTCTGTATTTGTACTAAAGGTATCAAAAGCTGTTCAAAGAAAGCCTATAATTTGCTAGACACTGTGAAAAGTTCTATAATAATTATAATTGGCAATATTATGTGCTGTAGTTGCTCTTTATTTTCTATGCTTTCTTTTAAAGACAATTATGAGCAATGGCAGCTCTCTTGGAGGCTACATATTTGCAACCTAAAATAATGCTTCTCAAATTTTTCACTCCTTAGCACAGTCATGAAAGAACTCAAAATTGATAAGTGCAAATGTAGCAGTGAACACAACTCCCACTATTTCACCTTGAAGATCTACCTGACATTAAATCAGCAAAAAGTCATATGGAGACAAATACTGTTGAAATAACTCATATGGAGACAAATACTGTTGAAATAACACAAACTATCACCTAAAATTTGTTTTCTAAAATATATTCTTTTTGTTTGTTTGTTTGTTTTTCTTTTGCACTCTACTACTCTGAACTCATACTCACAACCAAAGTATCTTTATAGTGTAATTAATATATATAGTGATTTGCAAATTGTACTGCTATAGGGACCTCAGTAAAATGTGATATACTTCAAGTGTTAGCAATAGTTGACCTTTGCCTGCCAAAGGTATATGTTTCTTTGATTTTTTGACATCTATTTGGAAATAAAAAGACTGTATCAACAGAAAAAAAAAATCAAAAATCCATGTCTTTGCATAACTCCTTGCTAAGGTTGGTCAAACCGAGCAGACAAGAAGCACTTGAATGAATTCCACTGGAACAGAGCACATGATAACAGAAGTTGCAGCTAAATTTCTCTTTTCATGCACACAATGGCAGGCTTTGAGATTTTAGTGTGCTTGCCTCTGTTGTCTATCCTGCAAACCCTTTAGAGTAAGGTTGAGATTTTAGTGTGCTTGCCTCTGTTGTCTATCCTGCAAACCCTTTAGAGTAAGGTCATTCTCCCACGTAAATTTTGTATTGGTGGGAATCACGTCAGAAAGCAAAAGGTCGCATGAGATTGTGGGTCTTATCCTCAAAGAGCGTTCCAGCTCTTTGATATGTGCTCCTAAATCCCAGAAGTGAGAAGTGCTTCTTGGAACTGACCCAGTGACAAAGGAGAGCAAGAATGGGCAACAACGTCATACTCAGGCTGATGAGTGAAAAGAGGAAGACCTGGAGCATTGCTGTGTGTGGGATTATTTGACAGATCATTTTATTACGCTAAATATTTACACTAGCAGCTGAGTGCTCCAATTAGGCATTATATTCCCCTTATGCAGCACACTGTGTGTGGAAATGCAGGGAGAAAATGATCCTATGATAAATATTTCAAAGACTGCATATACCTTCATCTGCTGGTTGCCCAAAAATGTTGAAACAAGACTGAATGAGCTCAGGAGTCCACTTTGTGTGAGTAATGCAGCATTGCTGTGACAGCACAGCTGACTCGACCGCCAGGACTGACTATCAGTCAAGGGCAGCACCTTGTCTGTGTCTCCCCAAGATAATATCCTGGAGGCTTCCTGCAATTGACTAATGGTCTCTGGACTGGACTAGGAAGAGAGATGTGCAACGCTGTGGTGCTTCTCCTGAATAATGTTGAATTCTAAGTATTCCTAGTCATGCAATTTCAGCAGAGCACTACTAAAGGCTCAGAATTTGTCTCAGTGTTTTTTTATAGATGACTCCTAGCTCAGTCCAAGGAAATAACACTTTAAGTTCATGTCAGAAGACTAGGGGGAAAAATGAGCTGCAAGGTTTAGCCACGACTGAGTACCAGGCATTACTTCTGCAGATTGAACCCATTTACACACAGTCATTTCTTGCTACTACTGAGTGCAGAATCTGCACATCCTTTTTAGGATATTCATGCTGTATCAGTCCATAGGATGGATTTCACAGGACAGAATGATCTTATGAGAATAACTTTGTGATTTAAAATAGCCTTTGTTGTTTTTTCATAGAGGATATGTTTTCTTCTCGTTTAACCTCAGAATATTCAACAGAGTGAATACATTCACTGTAGTGGTCTTTTGAATAGCTACATCTTTTAGAGCTATTATAGTCAACAGAATATATTTCTTGTGCTGCTTCAAATAGTACTGTATAACCTGTGACACATTTCCAATTAGAAAAGAATTACAACACAGTATTCATACCTACTAGTATTCTCCTGCTGTAGCTGGCCATGACAGTGGTGGCATTTTTTTGAAGATAACTGCATGTCATGTGAGAAACTCAAATATTTCCTCTAGTTTCCACATGTGAATACCTCACTTTCTGCTTTAACAAGAGAATTCTTCTACTGTCTCCGAATATTTTTTTCTTACAACCTAGCAAAGCACCAGGTGGTCTTTTGCTAAAGTGAAGAATTGTGTCAGAGAGCACCAGAGGAAACTGATTTGTGTTTGTAAAAACAACTGCTTTCTTAATCATCCAGCCATATATCAGAAGGAGATGAAACAGACAAAATGCTCCAAAAAATAAGATTCTTAGAGTAGAAATAACCACAGACTGAAAACCCCCATTCATTAGTTTACTGTGCAACAGCTAGATTTTTGAAAGTTGTTGGATGAATTTTGTTCTAGTACTCTCCTAAAGCAAAGTCATTGTATGATTCAAAAAGTCAATGTCACAGGACATTTTTTAAATATATTCTGTATCCAAGGTAGAAATCTTTAGGATCAAAGGGAAAAAATCTAGGTTTTCATCCCCACTGGAACCAGAATGTTCTCTTTCTAAAGGAAAAAATAGAAAAAAAAAACCCCTAGCATATATCAAAAGAAAAGCGAAAATCATTTTTTAAACCCAACTGTCAACTCCAACTGTAATTATATATGCCCACCACAGACACTTTCAGTGAACAAGAAGGGGGATTATAAAAGCCACACAGCTCAGTGAATTGCTGAGGAAGGCATATTAACACCAAGTCCCAAAAACAACTGTGGGAAGAGTAAGTCTTCTGTCCTGTCATTTTAGAATTCATAGGAGTATGAATTTCAGTGACACCAGATCTTTCGTTCTTCTGCTGCTGCTCTTAGGAGGTTTTCTGGCCAGAAACTGTCCTTTCAGGGAACACTGAGCTGTTGACCTCAGCAGTTTCCCCAAATGTACAGAATGAGAAGGTGTGTTTTCAAGAACTTTAGCTGCAGAGTGTAGTGGGGAGTGTCTTTGGAGATATTCTAACACTTTTGCTTCTTCATCTTTTTAACTGCATGGGGCAGCAACTCTCTCTGAGAAAGTGTTTCAGAAAAAAGATAGCTCTGTGTTAAACTGTGAATTCCCTGCTTTAAATAGCCACTTAAATTACCCACAACCATGAATTTTACATCCAGATATTTAAAGGATATAAATAATACATTGGAAGTAAGCAATAATCATTCTCCCTTTTCCAGTATTATGAAATTCAGCTTCTCCTGAGATTATGAGAAGAAAACTTTTAGACAATTTTTGGTTAATCTAGGCTTTACAGTCAGGTTTCTTGCCTTACAATTAATTTGCTTCCTGATGGTTATAACTTCATGAGAGTGACATTCACGTTTGTTCAAATTGATAATTTTTCTCCAATTTCATGCAATTAAAAGTGCCAGGGAAAGTCCAAACCACACTTAATTCCTTATGCTGACCTAGAGTAGACATAAACTGTTAGAAACAAGACGTGAGGTCAGATGGGACTTCCATTATTTTCATGAGAAAAGTCCTACTGTGTGCTTTACTATGTAAACCAAACCTAATTCATATCAACTCTAGCCCCAGACATTTCCACTGAAATGAATGCATAAAAACTGTTTCTCATAAACAACACTAACATGTGCTTTATTGCAAGCCTGGATGAGAAAATCAACAGTAAAATAAATTCTAAACTGGGCATATTGTCTTCAATCTTCTAAACTTTTTCTTTAAACAACGTTCTTTGAAAGGATCCTCAGTCCTCTCTAAGAAGCATTTATGACACATGCTCTGTTCACAAAATGACCTCAAACTGGTTTGTCATGAACATCACAAAAACGTGAGTCTGTAGGTAAGTGGAGATTTGGATCTAAGAATCTGAGTGGAGTTACATTAATGTCTATAAAACTCTGTTGCCTCTGGCTTTTTCTTACCCCCGAAACTCCAGATTCTGCTGCCCTTTAAGGGCACTGTTTAACAGTGATTATATTTAGAATATATTAGTAAAATTTTAATTCTATTATCATAAGTTTAGATTTTAGGTTTAGAAATTATAGTTTACATGTAATTTAACAGATTTACGTTTTCCCTCCTCTGTTCAAAATCTGCTGGTCTGAAGCAGTGATTTTATTTTCATTGTATTTGCTCATAATTTTAATATTGATTCTGAAAGAAGCAGGTTTAGGCCCACAATCTGAGCTGAATTCAGGAATTGATTGAGTCCTATACTGACTGACTGGTTCAGCCTAATACAGAGAATAAATACTGATCTTCTGCATCACATTAATGGAAAAGACATTGTGATTCATTGAATCACACTTTAGAAAGGCAGTGTTCAGAAGCCCTTGTGTCTACTTTATACAATACCCAATATTGCCATGAAACTGGCTGATGAGACAGGCAAAAGAACAGAAAAGTGGGTACTGATTAGAGATTGCCTAGTTCTACCATTGATGTGGTAATATTTAGAAAGAATGAGTTCTTAGGAGAGTTTTGACTTGCAGTAGAAGCAGGTCAAAAAACATGATGGCCAGTGACAGCTCTCAGGATTGTTAAGCAGGGGTCAGCCGCTTACCCAACAAGTAGACAATAATTAAATTTTGTTTGACCAGATCAAGTTTTTGACTGCCAAACAGCGGGATTTTTCCTAGATTGATTTAAAAGAGTCATTTAAAGTTCTAGAGACAAAAAGAAAAAAAAAAAAAGGAAGTCAAATATAAATTAAACCTTACATTTAAAGGTACTTGATAAATTGTTGATCCATTTTTATATTGAAATATCACTGATATACAATATTCTACAATAAAAAGAACTGTATTATTGCTACAAATGATTCTTGTGTAGGATGCACATAAAATTAAAAAGATTCAAACTATCAAATTTGATTTTTAAAATCCTAGGCCAGTGTGTAATTTGTTAAAAAAATATAAAATTATTTTGTACATTTTCAGTATGCAATTCATAGTTAGTAGCAGTTAATAACCAACCAATAAACCCCATAATGAAATCAACATTTAGGAATAAAATATTATAGAAAGTATTTTCTGCATTATCTTTCAATATTAATTTTCACATAGACTTGAGAAATGAGCTGCAGGAAAAGAAAAGAAAGGAAAAAAACCCAAAAGAAAACAAGAGAAGTACAATACAATCTTTTGTTAACCCACATACGGCAACCAGCAGATTTGATAACATTGTCTCTTGAGCTTCAACTATCAGATAACATCTGGCAAATGATGCCTGTAAGTCCTGTTACACAACATCTTCTGGTTTCTCAGTGTCATCTAGGGGACTGATATGTGACTAGAATTGCACATTTCACACTGCCTGCTTCTGTCATGCTAGTACAAAATTTTAAAAATGGACGTGTCACAGAAACTAGTTTATCTAATTTTGAATTCTCAAAAAATATTTTGCAATTCTCTTTATATCATCTTATTCATGACTCAAGCAAACTTTCTTAACAGAAATTGCTGATTATTAGGTAGACTTTTGACAACCATGTATTCAAATAAACTTTTTACATCCCTAATGTGTAATGACCTCTTGAGCAACATTTTTGAAGTGTTGATCAAAAGTATTTGCCTGCTTATTTTCACAATTTTACTATGAATTTATTCCTTTCAATGACATTCTCAATTGTTTGGTGAATCTCATCACCCTATATACTAAAAAACAAAAACTAGTTGGAATTACATTTTACAATGTGCATTCCAAAACGTTTTTTTTTCATTGAAGTTAAAACCTCCTCTACAAACCTATTTGAGGAAACCACAATGTCAGTCATTCATCTCCCTAGTGAATTGCAGACTAAGCTGTGATCATGTAAGCAATGTGCATTTGAAATAATCAAGAAGAGTTTTCAAAGAAAGAATATTACTATTATATAATATAATATAATTGTTTTTTTCAAAAAAATTATCCTTAAGTATTGTTCCAATTTTATTTTAAAAAAGACCCTTTGACAAGGGATTCACAATCAAAGTTGAAGTAGTGGGAATGTAGTAAAAATACACTGAAAATTTATCTTATGTTTCAAATTTTAAATCTTCGGAGTGGAACCAGTAGTCACTGCAAATGATTGCAGAACTTATATCACTTCATTTTACAACTTGTAAATCTAACTGAGTTGAACCAAAAAAGCTTATCTGAATTAATTATGTTTTAAGCAGAAGAGGATTGAAGAAAATAATTTCAATTCAGACAATTGCAGGGTAATTTTTTTAGGGACAAGGATACGTAGAGGAGGAATAGCACAGGAAGACAGAAAAATCATTAATCATCATGTTCCAACTCCAACAAAAATCAGCTTACTGTAACAGATTGTTAAGAGGAAAAAACAGGGAGAGAGTAAGTTGAACCTATTTAAGGGTGTATTAGTTTGATACTGATCAAATAGACAAATGCTGAAATGACATAGATCTGCTGCATAAATCATGTGAAGGTAGAAAACTAATTTTAATTCATTAAAAGAGTTGAAGAAACAGTATTTTGGCTCTCCAAAAACTAACAGATATTTGATTTTTACTTAGTTAATAGGTAGAAAGGTAGAGGACAGTTTTTAAACACACTTACTTTTAAGTCAGTACCCAAGCCTAGAGATTGCCTGGATTTAGGCACATGCTTAGATGTAGGCTTCCTGAAATTCTTTGCTAAATTGAGGCTAGATTTAGTGGCTTGTCAGTGCAGCATTTGAGTATAGTAAGCTTAAGCAACTGTTCTTTGGAATTATCCTTGGACATATCAGAAAGTAATTTCAGAGATTTTTGATGGATTATAGTGCTAAATTATAGTAGCTGTTATTCTTATTTGGCCTGAGGGCCTTTATGAAATGGACAGGTTTTGCAGAGAAAATAAGGACACCTAGCATTTGGATTTGTCACAATAAAAAAAAAAAAAAAGCAAATTGAAAATATCTACACATTGAATATAACTGAACAAAAATTACATGCTTATTTTCCCAAACAAAAGATTAGTAATATCTCTATCTAATGTGAATTAATATTATAAGGAAAAAACCCATGATTAATCTACTCAGCATTCACAAATATTAAACAACACCCACTATGAGCAGGTGACTCTTGCATGAACCCAATTATAGTGAAAATTAAATTCTTTTAAAATAGGACTTAAAAATTTAACTTCTCACTACCTCAGTTTGTCATGATAATTTTTAGGACTACACACCTTGTTGTATAGATGACATCAGTCAATGTTTTGTAGAGGAGGTTTGTTTGTATCTACTCAGTGTATGTATAAGATAAAAGTATATGTGGTAAAAGGAAGTTGTCAGAAGCTTGAGATAGGCTGCAATTGTACAGGGAGAGAGAGAAAGAGAAAAAAAGGGAAAAAACAAATAGGACTAAGTCAAGATGTTCATAAGCTTGATTCACAGTCTTGATTTTCCATGAGTTTTGTGTCTAGCAACAGATATATTTGCCAGACTTAGCCATAGAGATGACATCTACTTCTCACAGAAATCATTGTGTAATCTGTTTCTCACATGAAAAAGACTTTACCTGATAGTATGTTTCTACCCCATGACA
Organism: Drymodes brunneopygia; assembly: GCA_013400955.1. NCBI lineage: Eukaryota > Metazoa > Chordata > Aves > Passeriformes > Petroicidae > Drymodes > Drymodes brunneopygia. The sequence goes on from VZTZ01014061.1 coordinate 74,735, forward strand.
GATATATGATATTAAAGATTGCAGGCTCTTTGATACCTTAGCACATATTAGGAGAAAAAGAGAAGACAGATTAAAGGCACAGATGCTCTAATGGGCAAGTTAACTTTATTTACAAAATACTTAAAACAAAATTTGTGTCAAAGTTGAATGAAGCATGATCTTATTTTTAGACCAGACCATCAAAGAAGCTCAAGTGTGATATCTAAAATGAAAGTATTACATAGTCTGCATAACTCAACAAGACAGTAAACAAATCAGGATAGGTCTTAGCCATCATTATGGCAGAAGATATATAAAGATGACAAGAAACACCTACTAGACGTACAAATATACAAATAATATGCAATAGCATTCACCTCAGTACTGGTAAGGAAAAGGGATTCTCTCGGTTGTCCTCTTTACAAAAATATGAGTACTGTCCTTAGAAAATGAACCAATGCTAGACAATAAACGAGTGTACGTAACAAATGCTGACAGAGGATTTACTTCTTATCTGAAACTGGACATTGCATACTGCAAAAAAATTCTATTCTAGGAACAGAAACATGACTCAGTTTTCCAAAGACTTAAGTTTGCAAAGCTACCAATTATTGGGCAGGAGTCCTGTTTATTAGTTACAGGGAACTATCTGAGTGACTTCTAACAACAGTTTGTGTATATTTCTTTAAGGAAAATTAGCCAGAAGCACTATACAAAGAATAAAAAATCTGTTAAGGAAAGGTAAATATCTCTGTAAAGGTAATTATTTATTGCTGTTAGAACTGAGAAATGCTCCATTAAATAGGGAATAACAAAAACAAAAAAATCTAAAATCACAGTTACTTGAACCTATGCAAAAAGACAACTGAAAAGAAATGATATAAACATGGATTCTACCTAACATATATTGACAGCTAAAGAATCACCTGTCACAACTGAGTGGCTACACTAAAAAATAGTTTTTCTGCCTAACAGATGGGGCACACTCAGACTGATTAGACAAAAGCACTGGGGCGATTGCTAAGATTTATTGGCTATACCATAACACCTTGTAAACCTGTAGATACAATGCCTAAAGATGAAAATTGAACAGCTTAAGGAAAGTATAAGTAAAGATAAAGAATTGCTTCAGTGTCAGCAGAATCTCTCTAGACATCCACATTTCCAAGGTCACTAAGAGAAACTATTACAGGCAACAACAGTGTTGTCAGGATGAGACCACAACACAACCACATAGGAGTGCATCCCAGTATGAGCTATTAGAAAATCTGCCAGATGAGAAAATCAGATGACCTGGAAAACCTTTGAAGAGTAATCAAAAACACCTTATTAATTACATATGAAACAAGAAGTTTCCAATTTTCTCCCTGAAGAAGTAAATGCTATAATATTTGAATGAGAACTACCAAGTAACACTTAACAACAGGTTTTGGAGGTGCTGTTCTGAATGTGGGTAGTGAAAATTCTCATTGTAAATGAGTTGCTTTTAAACACTTGTGGAAGACTACTACCCAGGCTTTCTGTTCAGTACAAATTCTATATTATCTTTCCTGATCTGCCATTTCGAAGTTCTTCACAATGTTACAGAGAAATCAAGAATAAATTGGGAAAACAAATGGCCAGGGCCCACTGGTTATTTTCTCTTTTATCAGTGTTTAAAGCAAGGGGTAATCACTTTATATCAGACCTAAGGTTAAGCTAACTCAGCATAGTATTTACATAAAGCCAAAAGTTTATCCTTAGGGAAAAGAGGATAAGAAAAAGACCATATTTAAGGAAAATCCTCTGCTGCCTCTAAGATTTGGATTTAATAGTTCTGTAACAAGTAATAATTTAAACTATTTATAGAATGACAACAGTATTGTAAAAATGCAGCTTAATCTAAAAATGTTGGTTTACTGGGACTCATTTTGAATGTTCATCTAAGCTTTCCTCACAGGTGCTCTGAAAACACAGACCTTTTGTCAGAGAATTTAGATTTTTCTGAAAATAATATTTATCATTGCAACATCATAAACACTGTTCTTGGTGAGGTCACCTACAAATGAAGAAAGGTGTTTCCTGTGGAGGTGAAATAGAATTATTTGTACCTGTACTGCTGTAGAATATCCTAGGAAACCTTCTCTAGAAGTCAGTGACCAGCTTATTAGGGAATGCATATAGGGAAGGGATTTTTGTAGAGAACAGGGGTAGTACTAATGGCAGTGGAAGCAGTAAGTGCCCCTAGTTGTCATTTTTCTTTACTCCAGCACTAGAAATATTTAAAATGGTATCTTATATTTCTCTTGCTCTTGTTTTTACATCAAAGTTCAACAGAGTAGGAACTTATGTGTTCAACTTCCTTCTGTTGGTAATATGATACTCCCAGAATTCAGGGATTTCTAAACTAGGAAGTTCTGTATTTGGGTATTGTCGAAAGAAACACATAACTACGTGACGGCAAGGCATAATATGGGATCTGAGAACTCCATGAGACCTTTTAGATACTCATGTGCTCCACATAAGGAATTATATTTCTCTTGAAATTTAGTATAAACCTGTGATCATGACTTTTAATGCAATACATCATCCTACTTGAGAGAAATTCCTTCCCTTTCCCAAGACCAGAGGCCCTAATGCCTTGTAAACAACAATGACTGACTGTTATGATGTGCCCTTGTATGAGCACAATGAAAGTCCATAACTCCAGGAAGCTGCTTATAGCAATTTGAAGTGTTGGGGGGCTATATCTCAAGAAATAAAACAGATTCACACTTTCTGGGATTTTTTGACATCACGTGGTTCTATCTCAAAAGTTTAAATGAAGTTATAATGAGTAATTTCTCATATTTTCAAATCAACTCTGATCCCAAAGGAAAAACATTGTCTTGTTAAAAGTTGAATGGCTCTGGCATTGTTGGTTCTCAAAAATCTTAATGGGATTTCAAGTTACTAAAAAGTGATTGTTATTGCTGATACTAAATTAGAAGTAATCAGACTGGGTTGAAAAGAGTAAACAAATAACAACAAGCAAGTGAACAAGCTCACATGGATATTCAGCTGTCTCAAATGCCTGGGAAACATCCCTTGCTTAAATATACTCAAGGCAGAACATGGATATTAGATGGCAAAATGATTTGATAATATTTTATCTAAGTTTTTTAGAACTGTGATTGAATGTAATAAATTCACATTAAATTTTTCACAACTTCTAAAATATGCAAGTTCCCCAACGAGGAAGAATTTGCGTTGTTTTTTATTTTTTCTCCCACAAGGTAGATGATGAATTATTCTATTACCCTGACATTCACTGCAACGGGAATGTAAAAGGATTGTTACTCTGGTTAGAAAGTGTTTCATATTCCACTTTTTGGGACACAGGAGTATAAATCTTTGTTTCTTTTTCCATTATCAGGCAGTTGAATAGAAAACGTTACTGACTGACGTTTATATTAATGAGGCTAAATAAAAAACACAGATGGCTTCTACTAAGTGAAGGAACTGAAAGTAATGATGTGCTATCTTAAGCCACTGTCCTGCAAAATCAGGGACCAGGATAAACAGAAATCTGATTATTCTAGCTGAGCAAGAAAGCTCAAATAAACATAGTCTCTCTCTGCCTGAATGCTTGTCTGTACTAAAAAAAAAGAACTCTTTTTAAAGTAGAATTGTCAATAATTTGAAATAGTACTTGAATTTTTCTACACAAAAACAGTGTTTCAACACCACTTTCGAAGACAGTCTTGATACAAAACTTTTTAGGAAAAATGAGTGTAATAGGTTGAGCCAAAGGACCCAGAGCTGTGAAATGAAATTTCAGGTGTAGGTCTTTCAATGGCCCAAAGAATGAAAAAACAAGAGCAAGAATGAATTATCCTTTGACTTGTCTCAGGGGTATTTCCCTAGCAAATCACAATTGTATTCAAAATGAACCAGAGCAACCTGAAATGTATTTCTCTTATACATCAGGTTTCTTTAAAAGGAAAAAAGCCAACAAAAATGTTTGTATACATCTATGGAGGTTCAATAGGTCCAGATAGACCCATTTTGAAATGAGCACAGTTAATCAGCATTTAAAAATTAAAATTAAAATTAAAATAGTGTATAAAAAGTAAAGAAGTTTTCATTTGCTTATAAACTCTCATCTATACAAAATGGTTGAAAATTTGCATCTAATTGCATCTGGTTATTACTGATATTAGCTGAAATAATGCAAAAGATTAATACTTCCTCCCTTAGCTCAGAGTTTCGACATTGAAAATAGTCTATTTTTATACCAAATGTACAACTTCATTCATCCACATGTCACTTTACACTATGATTTGTAAATAACAAAAATGAAAGCCTAAATTATCCTCTTGATAAGGAACTTTTTACGCAAAAGTTTCAGTAGTTTTACCAGTTTCTGGGTGTGTTTGTAGTGGTTATGTGTGTAGCTCAGATTCTGTAGTTTTTTCTTCTGCAAGGTCTCACCTGTTAGAGTGCTTAAAAGACTCTTTAAAAGGTTTATTTCAATGGAAAAGAATGTATGGCAAAAGAGTTACATTTGTTTCTGAAACTCCAGTCCCTACTGGACTTTTGCATTGGTGGATGGATTTTCAATCATTTCAATGCCAAGGAGTCAAAGAAATTATTGAACAGAAGAGTTCTAGTAATTCCAAATTATTAGTCTATCCCTTAGGATTTTTCCATATAATTTCTTTTTATAGGACTTATTCCAAACCAGTTTTAAAATGCCTTAGGTGTAGGAGTCTCCATTTGCACAGACTAATCGATCTTCATTGCAGCATTTTTCATGATACCTTAATTGATCTTTTTTTTTTTCAGCTTCATCCAGTTTGCTGCCTTTATACACCCTGGAGACATAGTAAATAATTTCTTTCCCTGTTTCTCCAGGTACCATTCAAATAACAATAAACGGTTGCAGCTTTAATCTAGTCAAACTGACTTTTTTTTTAAAAATCTTGGCACACACCCACACATTTAACATCACTTCTCTTTATCCTCCATTAAGATCTCAAATGCAAAAGAGGCAGATGAGAGACATGTCAGGGGTAGGTGGGAACCTTCAAAGATTTCCAGTACTCAAGAAATAGTTGTGTTGCTCTTTTCTCTGGATGAAGAAAGTCTCCTCTGCAGGTTGCAGTTACAAAGAGTGTCCTGCTTTTGACAAGTGAGATGAGTGAGGCAACAAAAACCACATCTCCCCTAAGCATTCATCTGCTCGAGACAGCTATGGTTTCCAAATGAGTCTTTGCTTTGGATCATTTTCTTCAAGTTCTTTAAACAGAGGTTAGCACAAAATTTTCTTCTGATCTCTCTGTTGTTCATAATTTAATATTTTAAGTTGTCACTATCTAAGCTGGATCTAGGTGGTTTAGGTGATAACTTCTTTATTGGAGCCCTCTCTATGCTGCTCTGTTATACTCTGGAGTGGAGTCTTCTCTGTATTACTCTCTTATGCTATCTCAAAAGCCATCATTTGTTTTGAGTGGTCAGGAACCCTCCCAGTGCACACATGTGGACAATAGCTCTCAAAATGTCATGCCTTATCTATGTCTGCATAATAAAAAGGCTGACCAAGTAATAATATGGAATATGAAGTGCTTCCTCTTACCGGTGATCAAGGAGGCAGCAGTATTGTTTTGCACTTGTCAGATTAATCATATTCTCATTTGGCCAATATTCCTAGAAACTCCCTATTACTTGCAGAGCTTTCTATCAAAATGTATGAAAGGGAAAAAAAGGAAAGAAACAAGGAAAAAAAAAGATATAGCTATTCCATCTGAAGTCTAGAATAATTTATGCTGCTGTACCAATTTACCAGCATTGATCTTTGTGTAGAAATTCTCCTTACATCAGTAGAAAAGGAATGAGGATAAAACATGATCCATGAAATTGTCTTTTATTTGAGAGTTTTTTAGACAGAGTAAGCTGCAGATTGTGCAATGAATATCCTTTCAACCATAATGCACAATCCTTTGGGAAAAAAAGAGGTCAAGAAATCTAAAGCAGAGAACTTATGGCAAAGGGTGAAGAAATAGCAAAAGCCTACAGACCCATGGTAAATGAAAGATAAAAATTTGAGTCACTTTTCAGAGTGGATATACATGATTATAACAAAATTTTGTCCATTGTCTTTGTCTTTACCATAGATACATATACCTGGCTATCTGATATTTTGCTACAGAAGTTCTCTCTTCTGTTGCTCTTTGAACTTTCTAAATATGTTTAGCCACTGCAAAACAGCATCCTTGACTTGAAAGAAAATCTAACTATGCTGGTTAATGCTATAACTATTTTCTTTGCATTAATGAAAGAAAACTAGAAATAAGAACAATATAGAGCATGTAGACCTGCCATCTTCTATGATGCCCCTGGAATAATTAAGGAAAAATTTGGGGTCTGCTAATTTTAGGTGATATTCTAGAGAATATCGTTCAACATAATACAACAATTTAGCTGAAACAATGGTGACATAATTGACAAAATTGCATAATAATTAAAGTGCTTTAGAGTGAGCTATATTAAAGCATGACTCATCACTCAACACATAAGAAGTCACAGAACTACGTCACATCCAGCAGTGCAGTTGCAGTGCAGTATAGTGGAGCTGCAGCCAAAGAAGAAATTGAAAATCAGCAATCTTTTGCTAACAAGTGGGGGAGCAGGGGAATTAATGGAAAGTATGACTATGAATTTTGTTTTAGTTTAATGAATTAAATTTAAACAGTGACAAGGAATACTTGTACAATTGCAATTAAGATTTACAGCCTTTTTAGAAAAATATTTAATGCACGCTACTATTTGAACCTCACACATTGTCTGGTAATACTTGTGATAGTCTGCTTTATTAAGGAAGGAGAACTATTCTACTCCTCAGCTGGGGAAATGGTTGGTGAAGTGGAAAAGCAATGATGGAATTTTCTGAGATAATTACATTTTTTTATTAGAATACTTTATCAATGATCTTTTTGAAAGAAAAGCTGTACAGTGTAATAGTCAAGCATAAAACACTGAACTTCCCATGAAACATTTTGAATGACTTTCTGTAATAGCATTTACTTGAAAATAATACTTTCAAAAACAGCAGATTCTGAAAATCTTTCCCTTGAATAAGCCTTACTTGTTATGCAAAAGATACATATGACATCTATCAATTTCCTATCTATTAATACCTTCCTTGATAATAAACAAAGTCCCAGCTAAAGATATTATTCAACAGCAAGATTATACATTATTATAAAAGTTACAATGATAAGCTTTTTCTATTGAAAATGTGATGGTTTGTACTTACCAGGTGTAAAATTATACCGAGCCGAAAACCCTATAGATTCCAGTTCACCATCAGCAAAAAATTTAATCCACAGAAATCTGCCACTGGATTTTATCATAGGTGGATTTTGCTGTCCACAAAAACGTCCAATGATTGGGGAAAAGCCAAAAGGTCCATCTCGTACTTCAATATGGTCAAATTTACACTCCCAAGAAGGTTCTATGGAATATTTTTCATCAAAGTGTAGTTCAATGCATTGTCTAGGAGCAGCTAGAGACAAAAAGAAAATTATCTTATTATTTTCTAACCCAAGACCCTTCAAAACTAAAAAAAACGGAAGAAAATCAAATCTATCAATTTTGCATACATCTTAAAATTTTGTTTAAAAACTCGTTTGAAAATTAGTACAGCTGTACATTTTTAGATTTCACACTGTCAGGTTATTTGGCTATTGTTCATAAAAAAATACTCTTGGCAGCAGTGCTTAGTAAAGCTAAGAGAGATATCTATGATGAAAATAAAAATATAGTCAGGAACAATTTCTTCAAACATAAAATCTTTCTAAGAAACTTGCATATTTAGAAAAATATTTTTTCTCTTAAATTTGGGGGAGGGATGTTAATCACAATACATTTTTATACCTAGTACTGACGAAGATGATGAAGAAAAAGCTGATCAGAACTGTGCTACAGTAAGGATAGATTATGTTCCTATATGTATCGCAGTCAATGACAAACTGGAGTGTAATTGCTTATACTCAGATTTACTTATCATCTCGTTGGAAACGTAAGAACAAATGAAGTGAATTCTCGTTAAGAGAGAACTAGATAAGGGCAATAATTGAAGAGCAAATGATATACTGAAAACCTTGAAGGAACTTCATCGTGGCCACTTAATTAGACATTAAAAAAAAAAATCCTTCCTTAATGATAGATACTAAGTCTAGAGACAGTTGGAACGACCTGTAAAACAAATATTCCCTGGCATCTCCTGTATAAAGCAAAAAATGTAACTGGCAGAAATACAGTATTTTCTCAAAAGGAGTTAAAAATAATGGTTTGATTGATACATTTTATCAGAGGCAACCTCCTAGAGTTGTGCTGTTTTCTACACTTAATCCTGGCCATAGCAAAAAGCCATGTGCCTTCCGTGTCTAGATCATGGTGCATTAGAGCCTTTTGCTGACAAAGCCTTCTGCTAAGACAAGGATTTGTTGCGTCATTGCCCACTGTGCCTCTCATGGGATCGTGTCCTACACTTTACACGAATCAAAAGAGGTTTGTATTGGTATGAGCTTTGCCAGAGTTACCATTCTTTTCTCATGAAAATATGCAGGATCAAACTCCACGCTGAGTGCATAAGCTTAGCATGAAAACTGCTGCCACTCCAGGAGTCCATATCTCTGCTTTTCTTTTCTCAAGAGTAATAAGAAAACTGTCAGTGTGACCAGAACCTATATCTTATTTGGATTTTGAAATGTTTTAATATGAACCTTTTGGTATGAATGCATTATCCACATAAGAAGAGAGACTATTTAAAATTAACTGAATAAGAAGATGTTAGGTAAATTTGGAAATCTTTGCATAAGAGCACATAGTCAGATGCCTTTTACAACTATTTCATGTAAATAAATACAGCCTCATTTTATAGGAAACATTTAAGGAACAAGTTAATGAAACATCTTATTTGAAAAGAAAGACTATTTTAACAGTTTTATTACAATGTTAATATAATTGGATGATTGATATTTATTGAAACATTTATTTTAACATAAGAAAGAAGCCTTTCCTACTGTTCTCAATTTGAAGAAATTCACACTAAGGGAAATACTTACTATTGACTTGTCATTATTTATACCAATTTACAGGAAATTTGTGATGTTTGTGCCCATACAAATTCAATAGCAAAAGCAAAGGTTGATGTTTTACATATAATTGCACCAAATCACAGTCTGTGGAAAACAAACCACTATGAAAGTATAAAAAAAATTACAAAAGCAAAGTCAGATAATAAAGCTTGTAAAGGAGATCACAATGATGTTATCATTGGTGAGGTTTGAAGACCAAAGTAAATCTTTTTAGATTATAGTAAAAGATTAAATATCTGGAAGACATTGTCAATTAATTTTATTCAGATGTTTCTATCCTTGACTTTACACTTTTATAAAATAATATTGATTTAAATTCAGCTAAGCAACACTAGGACAGAAGAGAGCAATCAGCAACTTTCAATCTGGGATCATATTCTGTATGCTGTTATTCCATTTAAAGAAGATTTGTTGAGAACTGTTCATCATTCACTTAAGGACAACAGAGTCAGGTATCAGAAACTCTATCCTGACAACACTTTAGATAATCTTAAGAACCCTCATCACGGCTTGGAAATCTTACGCATTTATGATTCCAATGTTATGCTATTAACCTGCCTAGAGTTTTATCATAATGTTTAAATGTCACAAACCAGATATGAAAATCTATTCTCCGACTACTCAAGGAATAGAGCATCATGGCACAGTGTATGGCTGCTATGCTTCCCACAGCCACAAAGTGTTATCTGCTTCAAAAATGACATATGCTGTCATCATAACATATTTGTCCTTTACTAACTTTCTTTTCTGCTGCCTTGTTTCATACCAAGAAGAGGGTTACAAGTGCTGGCCCATAGTTAAAGTCTTAGCAGGTCTTCTCTGTATCCAAGACTCATGTAACATGTCCAAAATGGCCATGAGGCCCCCTCAGAGTTCAGTCATTTGACATCATTTTTGCTGTTGAAAAGGAGCCCTAGAGTCAGCTATAGCCTTGGTATAATATAAAAGGAAAGACTGTGGATAAATAAGAATCAGGCCTACAGAGTTACTGAGAAAAAGCAAAATTTCCATAACCAAAATCTCCATGTAGCTTTCTGAATCTCACATTGCCAGCCAGTTTTATGATCAGAATGTTGCTATAGTTTACACTATTCTGCTTTTATTTCTTTTTCAACAAAGTCAAGATGAGGCTTTTCCTAGTGAAGCTCAGGTCTTGCTAAACGATCAGAGAGAATCATAACAGCTCAGGGAGGGCCAAGAGTTTCCACTTTTCCCTAAAGGTCCCTGAGTAGAGGCTACTTCACTTTAGGAATGGAGCATTGAATATTCATTATCATCACTTGTCCACTGGGGATAAAACAATGCTGGGGATTGTGTTTGAGAGCTGGACCACTGCCCCTTCACACTCCTTAAATGTAAAGTCATGTTCTGACATCATTTTGGCCATGCCAGTAGGAACGCTTCATGTTTCTGTAACTGTGTGTAACTTCAGGGTGCAACACACACATCCATGACCTTTTCATCACAGGCTTTTAAATGCACCTCTGCTTTTCATCTTCTGCTTTATATTTAGTTAATGGTTAAATGCTTTGTTTGCAATAATCTACGTAAGACATGAAATTAATCAAAACTTCCCAGAAATGATTAAAAGGGATGAAAATACACAATTCAAATTCTCAACTTTAAGTTCCTTTTAGCAAAAGTGGTATAATTTCACAACATACTCTGGCTTTAATAAGGGGTTTCTTTGATAAACGCAAAGTAGAACAAGCAGCAATTGTTTAAATGCACATCTTGTGCCTCATCTTTTGCAACAAAGTGTGTGTAAATGAGGTCACAGTAAAACTTACAGAAATAAACTGGGAACAAGTCCAGAATGGTCACTAATAACAATGTGTGTGCACCGACAGAAAAATAAAACAAAAAAATCCAGAATATGCAAATCTTCCAGACTGGATTGGCATCTGGCCATCTTATCAGAAATGGAGGGATGGAGTGGCCATTTCTGGTGTCCTGAATCACAGATAAAGCCCATTCACATCTTCAGGACTTCTTCTGTGGCTATGATGTTTGGAAAAGTTGTTATCAACTCCAAATGATATATTGAATAATATATTATCTCATAAAATGATGATTCCAAATCTCACAACTTCCATATTTAACTTCCAATTATCTTTCTTCAAAAAATGTTTAATACCATGGAAAGGCCTACTTAATGCTTGCATGTCTTGTCATATTTTTCATCTAATTATCTTGCACAAGTGCTGTCTTGAGATTCTACATACAAAGAAAAAAGTCATGTGTTCCAGCTTGCAATAGAACAGTTGCAGCAAAACTACACAATTAAGGTTTTAATTCTGATCAGCCTCTAAGTTTGTGTAGTGACAGCTTAACTTAAGTGAAAAAATCTGTTTCAATTTGCCACACTGCATGGAAATGAGAAACTGAACTCAACACCTACTGCCGTCTCTATGAGCTGCTGCCCTACTAATAGCTTCAATAATCCTCATTCCTTCTGGTTGTCCTGTTACTCTTGATAAGGAAACCACATTTATCTTCATTTTAAAAGAGAGTTCTTTAATTGCTTTGGTGAAAACTTTTTGAGCACAAAAATCACTGTGAAATACAAAAGGACTTTGAGCAGAGGTTTTTCATTCAGTGATAACATGACAATTTTCTAACATCTGTGAAATATCTAGCATGAAAGAGCTTAATGGTCTTTTGTGAAGACATGAGAACTTCAAGAGCGATAACTCTATGTGTCCACAAACACGTTAAGTGGAAGATTTAGTTCATATCTCCATAAAGCAATTCTAGTCCATAACTATATTTATAAATAAGCACTTAATTATTAAAATCTGAAGAATGGCTAGAATTTTACAGGTATTTCACTTACAGGATTGCTAAACCAGTTCTCAAGTTATAGTGTCTATAGTATGATTATCCCACTCCCCAAATTTTTAATACAAATAAAAGCCTTTGCTCCTACAAAATCTCCTGTGCAAATTTCCCTTTGTAGCACACATGCCAAATGTTCTGCAGTCTGGCAAAGGCTAATGCTGTCACTGCTGTGATTGTTCTGGGCAGCTGTGAATTTTGTCAGGTTAGAATCATGAATATGCAAAATAAGGGTGAAATTTGGCCAAATTTTCTCAGCTCATTTTCTGTGTTTTCTATATGCCAAATAAGACTGAAAAGGAAAAAAAAACCCAAAACCAAAATGAACAAATTCTCATTGCATTCTGAAAGGCAGATGGGATTAATCAGAAGCTCCTTGGGGAGTTATAGCCCCCTCCTCCAAGCCTCACTTGTGACACTCCTCTATAGCATAGAAATTTTTGTACAGAGTCCATGATTTCTAGAATACCTAAAGGATTTCTTTTAGAAAGTCATTCAACCTGGACTTTAAAATTCCTAGTTGTCCCAAGAGTTTATTATCATTACTACTAAAACAGAATTAAAAAAAAAAAAANAACAAAAAAAAAAAAAAAAAAAAAAAAGAGGAAAAGAAAACAATCTAAGAAACTTCCAGCTGTTTGATTTTCTTATGTCTTTGCTAGGACAGAAGCCTCTGCAGTCAGAAATTCTCTTCTCTTTTAGAAATCCACAGTCTTTGATCATGGCAACTTTTACCAGGTCTTTTACTTCACCAAAGTAATTTTGACATGATAAAAAGCTTGCATACATATAAGTTGAGCTACAATGTGGAGGGAAAAAAATTGAGACGAAATTCAACTGTTTACAGCACACTACAGGCTGGAGTCCTCAGTTAGAGACCACTAAAGTCACTAAGATTGTGTTTGAATTTTCCTGAAGACTACATTTGACAGCAAATAAATGAAAGAATAAATGCAAGCAGCCAAGAAAGAACCTAGTGATTCATACATAAATTTATATTCACATCATACAGCTTTCGTATGGTATATGCAGTCCTGGTATGCTGAACTCCCTGAGACGTTCAACAGGGAGATAGTGATGGGGGGATGATGTTATAGATCATATCAACAGTCCCTCTAATTTGGTACTTGGCATTCAACAGGGTTCAGAAGCTGTTCAAGCATATTGAAATGTCAATAATAAATATAGAAATAAAATATACATAGAGATGTTTCTGACTTTAAAATATTTATGTCCTCATTAGTCATGATTAGCCATAATTTCTGTGATTGTTATCTGATTTCAAAGACATTGCTATCAGGATTTTTTTTTAATCCTTTAATATCAGTGTCTTAGGACAATAAGTTTGACAGAATAAAAAAGCTTCAAAGGAAAGTTGATTCTTGCTAGACTTTTTTATTATTTTCTGTCATTTCATATGTTGCAAATAGAATAAAAATGGACAAATAATTTATTCTAGTTACAAAAAAGTTTTTGTTGACCTGCCACCTTTTAAAATATTATTGTTCAGACATCTCTGCTTATTTCTGTGACATTTTCCAGTTAGACATGAACATTCTTGATTTTTTTAGGAGGCAGAAATAGACACAGGGAGATCAGAGCTGAAAGTGTTGTGCAATGTCCATGTTACTCATCAAATTATCTACTGATAGAACTACTTCCATTGTGGGTTTTTAAATGTCCAGCTGCAGTCCAAACTGTTGATTAGGCTGAATGGAATTAAGAAAATATCGATGCCACAAAAAAAAATTGTGTTCAGCTGGCTTTTTTTATAATTTCCAAATTATAAAAGATATCTGTTGAATTTACTTCTTTTCCCATACATTTCTTTAAACTTATCAGTGTGGAATTTCATCTTCCTCATAAGCTCATTGATTAAATCTTTCCTTTTTAACTTTGTCTTAGGCATTTACATTTTTAGGCATTTTAAATCATGTTATTTCAACTGTGTATTTTGCCATCTTTCAGCATATTAACTATATTTTTGTAAGCACTTAATTACTATAATAAAATCTGTACAATACTGAACTTTCAAGCACCTTCGTGCTGTGAGGAGGAACATCTCATGACCTGAGATATGGGACTAAATTTTACAAAAATGGTGGGATTTTTTCTACACTCTTTCTTTTTAATGATAAAACATCCTGTGTTTCAGATCTTTGAAGATAAAACAGGCTTGCTTCTTCCCAGTCTCACAGGAGTGTTAGATAATTGATCAATATATGGAAAAAGACCTGGATCTAGCAACATAATTGTAACCAGAAGAAAAAATAATGCTAAGTTGTACATTTTGAACCTATATATAATTATTTTTTAAAAAAATTATTATTTTAAACCAATTACTAAACTGTGAAGGAATTTAAATATTTACTGTACATCTGCTTAAATTTCAGACTTATATATGAAAACAGACTAGCATAAATTTTCTTCAAGGAGCTCGTTTGGCTACATTATGTATAATCACCTCTTCTTACTTCAGTCAAGTTACCTAGCACCAAAGTGGGATTTGGTAATTTTGCTGTGACTTTTGACTTTCTAAAAGTACATATTTTTTGTGGGTCTAGAACAGCTAACTCAATTATATCAGCTATATATCTTTGAAAATATGTCTTGGTACTACCTGTGTCTTTCGTAAAATAACTATTTCTGTAATTCCTGGTTCCATCGTTAATTAATTAATAAATCTCTAAATGAAGCATGAATAGAGGACCATCACTGTTTTATTCCACACGCATTCACAACTCATGAAAGAAACTTTTTGGTTCCAGGGACTTACTATACAGTAACTGATTCATCTTTTCTGAGCTCTGACAGAATCTAATCTCTATGACTTTCCACATATTCATTATTAGAACAATCCCTCCAACATCTTTTGTACTAAGGCTAATGGAAAGAAACCACATAATTTGTTTGTAATACACCTTTAGCCTTTCCTACATCACTTCTGTGCCTGCAATTATCTACTTTTTAAAAACTAAGTTTTAGAGCTGTTTTGTGCTAATGTTTATTCTTTTCTAGTTTTATTTTGTAGGTTGGGTTTTTTCATTTTCATTTCTTATGAACATCTGGATGGAAAATAATCTTTACACTCACTACATGGATATTTTCTGTGTGACTTCTTTTATTGTACTTTGCCTAGCTAAGCTTGTATTCTCTGACTCAGTTATGGTAAGTTTAAAATGTCAGCATGAAAGTCAAAAGCATTTTGTGTTTCCCATGTTCAGTTTTACTACTTATTTTAGAATGTGCTTTCTTCTGTCACGTTACAGCATTTTAGGTCCTCTTCATTTTCTAAATATCATGAAATAAATGGTACTGTTTATTAATGAGTTGTACATACTTGCCACCGTAATTAATTTATGAGTTATATCAAGATAAAAATCAAGAGGTTCCCTAAATCTTGTGTCTTGAAAAGATTTATTACCATGACTTTATCTACTCTTCACATATAGTAAACTAAAAGTTATTCTTTTTGATACAGCTCATGGTAAACTATAAAGATTCTTCTTTTGGTCACCTTCTATAATGTAGACACACTCTCTGTCCGGAGGATACTTGTTGGGGTAATTTGGAGAAGTGAAGAAGCCTCCTTCTGCATATTTTGTCCAAGTTCCACACTGCACTGGTCTCTGTCCTTCGGAAGTAGTTTGCTTTTCTGTGAAACAATGACATTAAGAATTATATAATTAGCTCACAAATTATTATGTCCACATGACACTTGGAACTCTCTTACAGGATTAATACAACAGCCCCTTTCTGTCAGAGGCCTCAAACTTTTCTCTGTTGAGATTAAGTATGATTATTGATCTAGGAGAAAAGAAAGCTGTTCTTTAGGGGTACAAATATATCATTCTTACTCAAAACATTTTTTTCAAAGCAGAGGAGAGGCTTGGATGTCCAGGGGAAAACAAATTTGCATTTTTTTTTAAATAATAACCCTCTAGGGAAAGCATATGCTTGAGAATTGGAAGGCATGAATTTCCCAGTCATATATCTCAAAAAGCTCAAGCATGTGCTCTATCAGCAAGCTTCATGCCGTAATACAGAAATATATCAGTCACAAAATCAAGGAAATAACCCAGCGAATTATGATCATATATAGAAGTTGTTTTAAATCTGCAACATGTTCACTCTATATTCACCAGACAGAGGTAGACGGGGGAATTCCTGGAATCTGATTCATAGATTATTTTTGTTTCACAGCTCGCTGTAAAGTTAACAAATAGCTCTGAGGCCAGGAATCACAGCACAGAAGTTTCCGTCTCCTAAGTGATCATCAGAGAGCAGAGTCAGACCTTCTTGCGTGCTTTCTTCCTAGCCCTGACTCTCTTGCAGTTCTTTCTGCACTCTGACAGAGAGGGGAGACAAAGGTTTGGGCCAGTTTAAGCTGAAGAAAATCAGGGATCCCTTCCTGAGCATCATGCTTTGACAAGTAGGCTAAAATGAGATAGATTCTTCTGAAGGAAATATAACTTGTCTGCTATTAAAAGGAAAGATTTTAAGGTAGATTCTAGACTGGTATTGCCCTGAATGAGGCATCTTAAAATCAAAGAGCTATTCCATATAACTTAAGCCCCCAGTGTGTAGAGTAAGGATGTTTGAGACTCCCTCTTAAGATCAATTGAGAAAAACAAGCTCCTTCCAAGGATGATATTAACCATCTGAGATCTGATTTATACTCTGTATGCATTTCTTTTTCACCCTGGTCCATATCCAGGCAGAGTATGACATGGAGCCTAATTTCCTACTGTGAATTCTGGCCTACAGGGACTATGCATTCAGACACTGTGTTTAGCAGCATCCCCTGCCAGGCTCCCCTCACACTTAACATGCAAAGCTTTCAAGATTCTCTTTCTATTCTCCCCCTGCACAAATGCACCCATGATACCCAATTTCAGGTTTTAATTATTCTTCAACAAGAAAAGAGATTTTAAGTGTAGGTAGCTGAGTTCTCAAACTGGACTTACCATTTTGAAAGCAGAAGTATTTTATAGTCTTTAGTTAGAGTCAGGTTGAGTCTGATGAGCATCCCTGGATTTTTGTGTGTATACAGGCATGTGAATACTCCAAACAAATGGACAAAGGGCAGACACTGGAAGTAAGTGAGCTACTAAAAATTTCAAAAACTAAACTAAAAACTCAAATCTATATTTTGGTCTCTAATAAACTGTCTGACAAAAGTGTCTGAAATTTACATACCTGTTCCTTTTTTGGTTGCCCCAGACAAATGTAGGATGATTAGACTTGCTACAACTGAAAGAGAAATATGCATTAAATATCACAGAGTGATAGTTCCTGCAATCAAATCACTTCTATACATATATCTCACAAGAATACAAATGAAATAGCATTACTGTAAGGAAAAAGTTTTATGTCTACTTGCATCTTTTAGTTGGACATTTTGTATAAACAATTTTCTTCATGGCCTGTTCATGTATGTACTTATCATTGCAAATGTATGGAAATAAAGAGGAGATCTTTTGGGTTTAAAATAAAATCCACAGGCACTGATGTTCTCCTCCTGTTTTTCCTTTTTCTTTAATATTAAAGAAAAACATTTTTACCAAGACTTATTTATATAATAATAGTTTGTGTCAGTAATAGAAAAGGGGTTGCTTTTAACAGAGGGAGACTAAATTTCAGTACTAATGTCTCTCACTATGGCATAATAAAATTTGAAAATGAGTACTGGGAGTGGAAAAGAAGTGAGGGGTTGGGTTCTTCACATCGATCAAAGCATTTGCAAATCTCTAGTGAAGTAAATTATTGTGTGTGCTTAACAATCTCATTAATCTAGTTTGTTTGACTTGTCGAGAGGGTGTTGCTTTTTTGCTGCAGTGAATCTGTAGCCCATTTTACAAATAGGTATCTACTGTCTCCTACCATGATAGGGCAACTATGCCTCTTGGAAACAAATGCAACCTTCCTGAAATGGACTTTGACATGGAGATAATTACTGGGTTTCTGGGAATTTCCAAATATAACAGTTTGACTAGAAAAGGCTAAGAGGCAAACCCTTAGTACAGTCATAATGAGACTAATTTGGAAGATCAAAGTGACTAGCTAGCTACCTGATGAAGAAGTCACACACTGATTTTCTTGTCATCATTCATATCTTCTTTGGCTATCAGAGAAAGTGAAATAGCAAGAGCAATCGAGAACAGATCCATCAGTTCTTGGAGTGCTTAGCTCTTTGCCCCAGCCGGTTTGGCATCAGGCCCAAACACAGTGGCCGGGCTGCACTGAACTTAAGGTGGAAATGAAGTTGTGTGTTTGTTCAGAACATTTTGGGGCAGACAGCTACCATTTTGTTGATGACTCTGATGAGGAACTGATGAATTAATAAAAGCAATTGAGTGGCATACTTTCTTCTTATTTTCCCCAAAAGACACCAGAAGCCACCACAGGCTAGTAACTATGATCATTTTCAAGATGGTGCTCTCAACATTTTCATCTTTTTTATGCAATTTGTATGTAATTTTCACCCCAAAGGAAGCCAGTCTCCATATTTCCAGAATTCTGATGGCATTAACAACCCTATTTCGATGTCTTTGACCTTTTACATGTGACAGAGGGTTTGAGGCATGGATGATGGCTGCCCTATTAAGCAGGGTAAGATTGAAATTCTGGGAAAATGAAGGCTTGGCAGCATATTCACTATTTCTTGGTCAGGCTCACAGCCCCTAGAGACGGAAGTTGGCAGCACTGATAGTTAAAAACTCCTGTGTGTCATGGGCATTCAGTGAGAACACTACATCTTCTGCTTGGATCTGAATGCTACCCAGCCATTCATGCCCTTACTCTCCTCAGGGATGAATTCTGGAAATACATGCTAGATGAGACTCTGCCTGCCAACTGTGTCAAAATCCAAAAGTAAGGCAGGAATCACCCCTTTACTGAGTTGCTCATTTACTTTAGCTGTGTGTCTTGCAGTCATCACACAGCATCTATGCCTGTAATCTTCACCAGTCAATACCTAATTTCTCAATAGCGTAAAGTGGATTCGTGTTAGGATATGGAATCAGCTGCCAGTGCTCCTTCTGCCCACAAATTTGTGGAATCTAGACTAGGGTGTACAACAACCAAACAAACTCCATGTGAGAAGTGCTTCTTTTAGGCAATTAATAACTATTCATATCTGGTCCTCGCAGGTTCATTTCAAGCATCTTTGTCTATTAGGTCGCCCCTCATTTTCCATATGGAAAAAAGTGGAGCTCAGAGAAGTAAAGAGAGTTGGTCCAAGTCACAGATATATTATTACCAAGATGACAAAAAACCACAGGTCATTTCAGTTCCAGCTGTAACTGCTAGAAAAGAGGTTTCCAAATCACAGAGCTGTTTTCCCAAAGCATAGAGCTATACCTAAATGTCATTGTATCAGTATTTGTTATTAATAAGCAGTCAAAATAATCTTGATTATAAAGTCTAATAGACAAGCAGAGACTGAGAAACTAAGTGTTTTGGGGATTTGTTTTTATTCTGGGCATATAATATCAAACATTTGGATAGATAAAGTAAAACTCCTTTCCCATAACAAATAGAAAAAAAAAGAGAAGGACTCTTGACTTAGTGTTATTAACAACAGCACTAAAATACGCATGTTGCCAGAAAGTAATTAAAATTATGGTCTTCTTGGGAAAAGCCAACACAATACATTTTATTTAAGAAGACAAGGCAGACCATTTTATTCTATGTTCCCTCCCCTCTTTCTTTCTCAAGCCACAGAAAAAGAACAGTGCTTTTCAGAGAGGGGGAAAAAAAAAGACCCCACAGACCAACCATGGAATCTTCACTCATGGAATACTGTCACTTGGGAAGCGTTGGCAGCATAGCAACAATATTGTGATTATCTCAGTTTGGGAATTAAAGAAGTTTCCACAAAATTTCTTTTTCCATTCTCACCGTCCTCCTCCCCCTTTTCCTACTAATCAGGGGTGTAATTATAATCGTGCTTTCTAGTGCCACTCTGATTATGCATCTTTCCATCTTTTTTGGATCTGTGCATTTTTTTTCATCACAAGCCGTACATTAAGTGATTTATCCCTTGGCCAGGCTTCTAGGAGGCTGTGATTTGGCACAGACGTGGCTTAGCCTGGCGAAGAGTTGTTGGACAAGCAATACCTGGCCATAGCGCTATTGGACAGGTGTGGGCACACAGAGAAGTGCTGGGAGGAACTGTGGCCAGTCAAGCCCCTGCAGAACAGCGGACCCTCTGCACAACAGAGGCGGGAGAGGGGGTCCCACGGTGCAGCTTGAGGCCCCTGAGGTCTTGGAAGAGTAGGGGATACATTTCGGTGCCTCCTTGCTAACCCCGGTGGATTTCAGACGAAGGCGCCGCCCCCGCCCCGCAGCTCTCCGGGATCCGTGCCCGGTGTGGCCACCCCCGCCCCCGCCGCGGCTCGCCGCTCTGCCCCGCTCCCCTTCACCCGCGGCAGCCGGTTCGAGACCCGGCCGGGGCCGCACGGCACCTCCACGGGCGGCGGGGGACAGTTCCCCTTCGGTCTCTCCCGGCACGCCAAAAGCCACCAGGCGCGTCGCGCCCAGGTGAAAGCCTCCAGCCCTCGGGAGCGTGCCCCGCCGCCCGCCCCACGGCGCTGGCAGACACCGGCTGCCCTCCAGTGCACCGCAGCGTGGTGGGGGAGAGGATGCGGTGTGTGCGTGGGGGGACTTCGCCCCCACGCCGCGGGAGTCTGGGCGTCCCGTTCCACCAGGTGTAGAGGCAGCTCAGGGCAGGAGCCCGTGCGCGGCGGCGGAGCTCGGCCGGGGGTGGGAAGGGGAAGATAGATACTCACTGTGAAAGAAGCTGCGCCCATGGGTCATGTCTGTTCCTTACACAAGGAGCTTCGGTCTCCACTAATTCCATTTAGATACGGGAGGACTTCCAGTGGCGGGGAGAGGATGGAAGTAGGAAAAAAAGAAGAAGAAAAAAAAAAAAAAACAAAAAGAAATCCCGAAGCCCACACACAGCAGAGCGGAGC
>VZTZ01014061.1:95703-146817 GCA_013400955.1 Drymodes brunneopygia
GGGCGGGAGGGAACCCAAAGAGGAGGGGTGGGGTAGAGAAAGATTTACCAAATAGGGGATTTAGTCATATTTGTGTGCAATGAGAGCCTTATTAGAGAAGAAATCCTTTAAAATCGAATAAATCCATTTTTGCAAAACCCTGTCCCTGCGCGTAACATAGTATCAAGTGGTAGCAGCGGCAAGAGGCTGAGAACACATTGCACGGTCTGAAATCCCCTCGGGAATGGATGGAGCGAGAAACAGATGGATGAGGATAGATAGATGCCCCCTCACTTCTCCAGTCCAGGGCGAGAAGCAGAAGAAAACCGTGGAGACTGTTCCATTCATTCAGTGCAGGGGAAGGGGAAGGGGAAGGGGAAGAGGAGGGGAAGGACGGGAGGGCGGCAGTGGTGTGGAAGGAATGATTTCAAAACTGGGAAAGGAAGGGTAAGAGGAGAAGGATCGCCTCCCCTTTCCTAATCAGTTCATGGATCAGAGAAAATGCTCATGAGTTCCTCCTTGACCCGCACCTGCCAAAGGGAAATTGAAAAGATTTTCCCCCTTGAGAGGCGACTTCTTCCACTACACACCCACACCCACCCACGCACAAAGACACGCACACAGACACGCACAAAAGGGAGCAATAAAAGTTTATCTGCTAATCCTCTGGCCGCAGATACATGATTA
The DNA here is from genome assembly GCA_013400955.1 of Drymodes brunneopygia. Lineage (NCBI taxonomy): Eukaryota > Metazoa > Chordata > Aves > Passeriformes > Petroicidae > Drymodes > Drymodes brunneopygia. The sequence goes on from VZTZ01014061.1 coordinate 96,370, forward strand.
CCTCTTCCAATCAGCCCAGAGACGACTGCAAAATCTCTCCCTTTCTCTCCCGCCCTCCCCCCCTGTCTAGGACTTATCTTCCTCCCCAGCTTCATCCCATCCCAAACACCCATCCCTTTGACGAGATTGAGGAGGACTAGTGGTCAGGGAGGGAAGGCAGGGGGGGAGAATACATTAGAGAAAACATATTAATAATAAGAGTATTGAGAGGACCATAAATGGTCTCAATGGAAGACAAGAGGGGAGGAGGAGTGGATGAACAGAAAGGGTTGTGTCCCCCCCTTGGCCCAAGCAGCCGGCCCTGCAGAGCCGCGCACCTGACACCCGCAGCGCCGCGGCCCTGGCGCTCCCGGCCCGGGCGAGGGGAGGGCGGCAAGAAAGGACAGGGAACGACGCGCGCCGCTGGGGCGGAGGGGAGGGACGGGGAGAAGGGAAGATTTGTGCCATAGAAGTGCAAAGGGAGCTGGATGGGATCCACCGGCTCCTCCGCACCGCTGTTGCGGCTGCCAGGCTGGCGAACAGCCGGCGCGGGAAAGCCGCCGACCCCCGGGAGATGGGGTCAGAGCCAGGGCACCCGGGATAGCCGCAGCCCCTGCCCCGGGCTCCCCACGCCGCAGCAGCATCTCGGAGGCGGGGTCGGCGCCGCTCCTCCTTGCCCGCACCTGATGCTCACGCCGTTTGGAACAAGAAAAGTGTGTCTGGAAGCGCAGCCGGGGCGGGGAGAGGAGGGGGAGCTGTGCGGGGGTGTTGGGGAGGAGGCTGTAAGCCAATTAAAAATGAAATGCAGCCCAGGATCCTCCTTCGCGCGGATGCGGAAAAGCACGGTCGGGGGTGAGCGCAGGTCGGACGGCACCGATGGGCTGGGATGCGCACTCGCGGAGCGGAGCTGCCAGCTGGGGCCGGACGGGTCTGTCCCCCAGCTCGGGGTCTGCCGGCGGGCTGGGGACAGTGCTAGCGTAGGCGGGAGGCCTGTTGTCTTTAGGGCACCTTTTAATGAGATGGGTACCCTTGCTGCCTCTGGGACAGCACTGAGCAGCACAGCAGCTATTCTGGAAGGTGAATTATGAGAAAGCCTGGATATTTATGTATGTATGTATATATATGTTTATTTTTCCCAGTAAAAAGCCGTGTGTTAATAAAAAGCCTCAGGGTGTTTTCTTTTCAGCCTGCAGATTGTCGGCCCCGTGCTCTGAAATGAAGACTGTATCTGCCATCAATGCTTACAATTGCAGGCAGTCAGCAATAACAGCATGCACATTAGGGTAAGTCTGAGGTGATCTTGGCTAGCAGGAATCATCCATTCAACCAGCCAGCCAGCCATCAGCCCAGCCAGCCTGACTGAGCGCTTAAAAATCCTGCTGGGTGAGAAGGGCACAGGGTTTTGCTACAGGCCTATGAGTAAGCTCCTTATAATAAGGAATATAGAAGATATAAGACCTCTTGAAAGGATTCACCTGTTTTGTGTAATCTGTCTTGCCATTAGCAACATCAAGTCTGCGGCTGTTAATCTTAATAAACTGTCCTACTCTGCTTTCTAACCCTCTCAGCACTTTCTCTGACCTTCCTTATTCTCTTCCACAATGAGTTACAGAATTTTATTTGTAGAGTAATTGAAAGTCACCTGATTTATCCATGGGATAGACTTCTATACAGATGTGCACTTTAGTCAAGCAGGAGTAAAGTAACAGAAAAAGGGTGGTGTTGAACAGTCATACACATGTTTATAGACAGAAGTTTCTTCTGCAGGATGCTGCAGGCATCCTTATGGCTAAGTTTCAAGTTATAGTTACTTTAAAAAAAGATAATAGAACAAGTAGGCACAAAACAGCTGATTTTGCTGTTCTGGGAAATGTGCTGTGTCACATCATATAACAGTGAGCTTCACATTTTTCCTTCTCTGAAATAGGGTGTTTTCAGTTTTAAAATTCCCAGAATCTCTTTTATTGTCACTCATAATTTTAAGGACACCATTGCAATAGTATTGAGAAACAGCAAGTGGTACATACCAAGTTTATGCCAAAATGTAATCAGTAACCATCATTATGGAGGTAGACATCCAAAAAATAAATGAGGCATGACCACAATGGCCACTGCATGTTCTCATTAGCAATGAGACCTTAAAGAGATGTCTTAGGATCTACATCATTGCATGCTAAAAGCTTACGCAAAAGTGTTTATAAGCAAGTACTCAGGGTCTGCAATTTAGAGACTGGTCAAAATTGCTTTCTGCCTCAATAGATATCACTTCTCTAGAGGATTTGAAATTTTGAACTTCATACAACTACTGAAGTCTTCATCACCATCTTTTTTTGGCTTTATGTCTCATCACAAAATCTCTTTATGTGAGTTTTGGTAAATGCTCTTTTGAGTAAAGTAGTAGCTCATGATCTTAGGTGGGCACATCTTCCATTACCCCGGAATTCTATAGCTAAATTTTTATAAACTTTGTGTGTATTTTTTGAATCTTTTATTAGACAATTGCCAGAACCTTACATTTCTACTAGTCAGTAAACTAAAAAAGGAAGAAAGTGATTGACATTTAATAAAACATGAAATGTTTTAAAAAATGGGAAAGCCTAATAACCCCAAACAATTATGTCAAATGTCATCTTAGTAGTGTTAGGAAGCCTTTGGATTTACTTGGTAAGTGTCCTCTTGATTTTTAAATGAGTTTAAGGGGGTTTTTTTAAGGTTTTGCATTTTTTCTTAGAGTAAGGATACTGGCTTATTTTATTACATGGAATGACAACTACACTTTTAGATTAGAAATGTACTTTTATTACTTCTATATTGGTTGTCAGCTGAATCTTGTTTTTAAAAATAAGCAAGAAAACCCAGCATAATGATGTTCCTTGATTCAGTACATGCAGTGCTATTGTCTGTAGTTTTAAACCATCCATTACATGGCAATCTCCTCATATAGTGCATTCTGTCAGCCTCTCTCACAATCACAGCTGAATTTTTCTATTGATTTTTAGAACAATTTGCTTGAACCCAGACTATTTTATTCAGCAAGACATGAAGAACTTCCTTCTTGTGGTCTAACATCTTTAGGCCAACCTAAAACACTGATCAGCCTGAGGATGGTTGGTATGGCAGAAAGGAGATCACTCACTTATAGACCAGTTTAAGCACTGTCAAGCATTTTCAAATTGAGATTACAAAATGAAAAAAGACAAATATGCATGAAAATATCTAACAATTTTGTCTGAAATAGTAGTGCACAATCTCTTATTGAAGTGAAGTACTGGACAATTTTCTTCAACAGACAGAAAAAAAGCTTTTGCCTATGAATTGTGTTATGTTGGTGTTTTAATGACAAGAAAAGAAAACAAAACTTCTGCTTTGCTTTCCTGCTTTCTGTGGTTAGCCTAGGTGTTTGTATGTCAAAAACAAAAGCCCTAGGCAACTGGCTGTAAGTGGCCCTGTCTAGGCAAGGGGTTGGACAAGGCACTCTCCAGAAGTCCCTTCCCCCCTCAAACATTCTGTGATGCTTTGATTCTGTAAACAGTGGATAACAATGGAGTGCAAAGTAGGGGAACAGTTTCAGTGAGAAAAAGAAATTCCTTAATATTCAGGACTGACTTGGCTTGCTTTCAGTTGTAGTGTGTAAGAAAATGAGACCATATATCTCGATTATTTTCTCCTTGAACCAGAGGAGATTATTCAGTCTCAGTTAAAATGGTAAATTATTCTCAGTTAAAAAATCCCCAGCATGGAGGAACCTCAGGTAAATTGCCTCTGTACCTTTCTCAATTAAATTCTTTCTTGTGAAAACAAAACCTGTCCAGCATTTGTCCATCTTTTCTTGGCTACTTTGGATAGTTTTGTCTTATCCCAACTCTGCCATTGACAACTGCTCTAACTATACCCCATAAAAACTAAGTGAATTAATTCATCTTTGTGTTGATAAGAGAATGAAAGGATTCACAAGAGCCACAAGTTTCTCCCACACTCCTAACCAAACACTCCTGGAACTGAAAGAAACAGCACAGTTATGAAATGGAGAAGGCACTGGTTTCCTTATTTATGGAAAGCAATCTATGAGTCTGAGGGTGGGAAGGAAGAAATATGAGAGTGGTATTTCTCTTCTCTATGATTTCTTTAAAATAATTTTTGGATTCTGTGCCGTCGTATGTAATCACAGATGCATATTTTGCCACAATCTCTTTGAGAATGATTTTTTTTTTGCTAGAATGTAGCAAATCCAAACTACAGGCTCAGTGTAACAGTTATACACAGTGTGACATTTGTAAACACTGAAATGAATCACCAAGCTGATCAGCACATCTACATTCATGGTTTAGTTCAGAATAGGAGTGTAGTTCTCAAATGAATCTTCCAATTGCCCTCACTTACCGCATTTTGGATTGCAAATTGGAGCAGACTTAGAGCGTGTGAGCTGTTTTTCTTATAGATGACACTAAGCTGGGAGATGTGCTCCCAGAGCAGAGTCTGATTTCTGACTTCTAAAGGACATGCAGCCCCACAGGAACAGAGTAAAACTAGTGCTAAATAAATACCCCTAACACAGGTACAGAGCAGGCATGGAGAACTCAGTACCAACCATTTCACCTTTCAGATAGGCTCCTCTTGCCCTGAATTGCTTATTGATATGTACTTATTCAGTATTTCTTTCAAGAGTGTTAGAAGTTAAAACATGGAAAACTGAAATGCACTTCATTCTTTTGTGATGAAACACCTACAGAGAGGCATAACACATACCTTTCTGTGTGATATCGGGATAATGGAACCTTTTAGTCCCTTAAAATAGCATCCTTTCTCTTATTATCCGTTTTCTGGTCATTCACAGACTGTCTCTTGTAAGTGCAGAAGGGTTTGGGTCTGCACTCTAACAAAAAATATTTTCCCAAACACAACACATTTAGAACAACTCACAAACTTTTCTTGAAAATTGAAGTGTATTTTCCTTCTGCAAACCAGTCTGAGAAATAACCCTTAAATATGAGAAGAAAGAAATTTACACAAGGAATGAAGACAAATCTGATACTTTCCATCTGCAGTTTTCCATAATTAGTCTTTTATTTAATAAGGGCAACATGGATTTACATGACATCACACAATTTCAATGAAAAACTGACTTCTCTTCTACAGGAAACTTTTCTTTCTTCTTCTTTCTCTCTTTTTTTTTTCCTTTTTTTTAATCGTTTTTGATTAGTCTCACTCTGAAATGGAATGAATTAAAAAAGTAATTTTTTTGGGTGATACAGGAATTGACAAGGTTGCCTACTGTACCCAGTGTTCTTTCTTTATTTAGAACAGTGATCTCCAGAAAAGCGGGGAGATTGTGGACTTGTAGGGTGTACAGTACAACCCACTGCGGTGCAGGAAGAAAATACTTTTTGTACCATTAATGAAGAAAACAAAACAAAACTTTTTTTTCTTTTCAAGTTTTAGTTCATCCTTATGTCATCTTTCTTAATTTCTATTTTTGTATATATTTTGTAAACACAATGCATTAGTAGTCCATGCATGTAAATAAATAAAGATATATTGGGGTGCATGGCTAAAAAATCTCTTACTGATAGGAGTTTGCTACCAAAAGAAGTTTGAAGAACCTGAAGTTCTGCCAACTATCCTCTCTGGAGCAAATGGCATTTGCGAAAGTACAAGCTCAAATTCCACATTTAAGGCAGAGATAAATTTGTCACTTAAATGAAGGCTTTCAAGGACCTTTAATTCTACCATTTCAAGAATAAGGGCAATTCAGAATATGGGGGGCAGAGGGAGTTGTTTGGATTTGTTTGGTTAGTTGTTTTGGGTTTTGTCATTCACATGTTGATGAGTTGGTTTATGAGTTAAACACAGACATTGCTATCTGAAATAGCTCAAGAAATTCCATAGCTATTATTGGCAAAGTCTGGAAAAAAGCTGTTGAACAGGAATATTTGAAAAAATTTTCTCCTTTTCAAGTCATCTAGTAAGAACTTTGTGATTACTAATCTTGGGCTAAAATAACTAATGTCAAATAAAACCCCAAAAACAAAAACAAAAGGGGAAGAAAAAATGATAAATAATCAGTTTTCAAAGAAACAACCCTAAAAGCACATGAAACTCATGATAAATCTTCCCAAAATTATATTCTGAATCATCAATCACAGGTTAAGAATTTGAAGACAATAGTGGAAGATAAACCATGGGAATCTGCTTAATTTGAAATTAAAACCTGAAATGACAGAAGCTGAACTTAGATAATTTTAGCTTTAAAACAGATAACTGGCTCCTTACAAAACTTCTATGACTACTACACAATTAAAAAATTATAAAAAAAATTACCAGTTTACTATTAGCTGATTCATCTGCACTTACCTCTGAGCCATTCCCTTGCAGCTTTTGCCACATTATTTTTCCTATAACTGTATGTCGGGAAAATAAATCCAAATACTCAGTGGGGGTCTCATCTGAAAACTGAATTTAAAAATAATGTGACATAGGTAGGGACTGTATGAACCTGTTCTTCACTGTAAGAATAAAGAAGAGTACTTGCGAGAAAGTACAATTCAGTTTATAGATACTTGGATATTTTCCTGAAATGTTCTCTTTAGAACTGACAAAAGAAATTACCTCCTTAATAGGATAAAGCAGTGCCATTTCTCCTACATAGTAGTGTGGAATCTTAGAAGGGTTAATTGGAAAGTTCAACTAATTCTTATTTCATTAGTGTTCCACTGGAATGCTATAATTAAATGTATTTTTCCAGGGAATTGCTAATAGGGCTCAATTTACCATTAAAGACAAATACCCTTTTTTACACTGGGGAGGTAGGGTGAGTTATATTTATTATTTGGGTGGAATATTTATAATATCGTGCCATGGAACGAAGTGCATGAATCTTACTATCTTGCCAAACATTTCATCCTTGTGAGAGAGTAACAGACATGGTGGCAAGTCATACACTTTGTAGTTAAACTAGTTATAGTAAGATACCATGAAATTGCTAATTACTGTAGACCTGGTTCAAAAAAAGGCATTTATTTATAATCTCTTATGGAAAAGGAATTTGAAAGCTGCATGCAATTTTCTAACTTCTAAGTCAGTACCTTTGCTATATCTAGCACATGAGTTATACACATAGTGCATGCAGCAAAGCTACAAGTAAATAAATGATGGACTGCAAACTGGACTGAGATGAGGGCAGAATGGGAAGAGTTGCTTGGGAACACTGAATTAGGAGGAAAAGCCTGGCTTGATCAGCAGGTGTTAATCAACAAAATTTCACTGAAGATGCTGGATACACATTTATCAGACCAAATGAAGTCTTACTTTAGAAGACTGGCTTCTTTAAAAGACTGGTGTTAATCTTAACACATAGTTTAGACTTTCATTGTGTGGTCCTTTTCTTAATCTTGAGATGGGGAGAAAAGGAAGGGTGGCAGAAGATGGAAAGAGTACATATGTAAGGCCAGTAGGCATAGTCCTAATGGATAGTCCTTGGATATTAATGGATATCACTGAAGACTTTTCCCAGGTAAAATTGATTCATTACAAATACTAACAGACCTAGGAATCTGTGTACAGGGGGTTTTGCTTTCAGGAAACTGGCGTAAAAATATTCTAAATAAGGCAAATTGATTGCATAATTCTTTGGGGCAACACATTAGTATGCATTAAAGTTCAATTTTTCCAAGGAGGTAATTAAAAATAGAGTCTTTCTTTGACTATTATTTACATGAATAAGTTCTTACAGGTGAAAGTTTTTCTGTTTCTAGTTTAAAATGCATGTCCTGTTATTTGAGTCCTGTAACACTTCTTCATAGCTAAGAAAAATATGTTGAACCCAGCATTTTTAACACACATTTCCTGTAAAAGGTAAACTATTTCTTTCCAAGGCCTGATCTCATGTAAAAATGATCATCTCTTTTTAAAGTCATAGCTAGGACAAAATTTAGTATCATTAAGTCAATAATGTTAAAATTACTTTCAATTTCCATCTTCTGAATGACCTTTCATTCACAGTGTGCATATGCAAATTTTGACAGAGGTCTTCATCATTAAATGAATAGTATGCCTGGCACATGACAGTTTTTAAATTACAGTTCATCCTTCTCAGTGCATTCTGCATCAGCCTACTAAACTGAATAGACTCAAGTTTAACTATTCTATTTTAAAACTGTCAAACATTATTAGCAGAGCAGAGAAGCAGTTCAAAAAGTAATTAATTCCAGGGCTTAGAGTAAACTGCTATTTTAATTAAAAGAACACTAAATACTAATGTCCTGATTCTTTGTACTTAGAACATGAAATAAAAAAGTCTAAATCACTTACGTTTAATACATTTTAAATGCTAGTTGAAATATATTAAAGGCATATCTCCTGTTCCTGCTCTTTATAAGCTGGCTCAAAAAAAGGAAAAGATTATATGCCATATTCGTTGGTTATGTTGTGTCATTTTTCTTATTGATTCTCTTCCAGTCTGTGCTGAGTAGGAATATCAACTATTACACCATATTTCACTGCATAAGATGTCAGATAACAGCTGTGCATTGTGACTATAGCCATCTATAAGTTCACAGAAGATGTGAGGTCCAAAACACAGAAGATGTGAGGTTCTCTTTTGAAGCTGTGAAGTGCTTTCTATGCTTTGCAAATTTACAACATCCAGCTCGTCCAGACTTTAAATTATACACAAGGAAGGTGCTTTACATGTGAAGAAGCATTGTTCAGAGCATGGAACAGGCTGCACAGAGAGGTGGTGAGGTCTCCTCCTCTGGAGATATTCAAATTCCTCCTGGATGCGATCCTGCACAGTGTGCTGCAGGTGAACCTGCTTTAGCAGTGGGGTTGGACTCGATGACCTTCAGAGGTCCCTTCCAACCCTCATCATTCTGTGAAAAAAGAATTTTGGGCAGTTTGGTTCTTACCACTTTACAGTCTCAGATCTTTGGTGGGCCTCTCTCCTCATGAAGCAGTTAAAGTCTGCAGGAATGTCTGCAGTGTGTCCCAGAGCACAGCATGGCTGGTCCCAAACTAGCACTGATTCCCTCACTGCCAAACAGAAATCTCCATCGGGGTCATCACTGTGGCCTGAAGAAACTTGAGCTACAAGGCACCCCTGAGATCAGGGTTTATTCTCTCAAACAGAAGGCTGTGTCTGCCACAGGATGGTATCAGCACTGCCGGGGGCTAGTGTGTGCTTTGCACAGCACAGTTCTGCCTTATTACTTATTTCTGTGATGTTTATCTCACAACATTTTCCATGTGGAGAAAATTCCAGCTTGTGCAAGATGATTGACAAGAACATAGATGATGTTTGTCCTTCTCTCTCCATAGTACTTGGCTTTCTCTATAACTTCTAAATCAGTTGCTAATTTATGGCCATGATCCAGGGAAATTAAAAGATCAATTCAAATTCTGGGAAAGAAGACACAGACAACAAGCTTAATCTTATAGTTAAAAAAAAAACAAACAAAAAGACCCCTAAAATTTTATCACAGATCATGTGTCTAGCCTGAAAGAGCATCAGGTAAAATTTAAGAAACCGATGCAAAATTTTGTCATCACTGTGAAGGAAATGACAGAAAAATACTCCCCTTTCTTCCCAGATACAAGGTTCAGCACTTTGATCTCACCTTCCCTAAAACAATTTTAAAGAGCTCGACAGAAAATATGCATCTGAAATCTGTGAAATAATGATTCAAGGGCTTTTGGTTTTTCTTTTTCTCACTTAGACTACAGATTTAAATTAGAGGTGCTGCATCCTAAATAATTATCAAGAGGTTCACCATGGGGTTTTGTTTTATGTATTTAAATTTCACAGAAAATCCAGTGCTGGACATAAAAAACTTTTGATGTTCTGGACACTAGACCCACTGCCCTTTGTGTTCCGACAAAATTTTTTGTCAGTATCTTTCTTTTTTTGTGGCAGAAAATTTTATCTGCATTATCATGGTATTATATGAGACAATTTTTTTTTCAGCTGCACTAAGGTCATGTGGCATGTTAATATTGGTCCAGTATAATCAATATGAGAAAAAATCCTCAAAGGAGTATCAAGTATCAAGGCGTATCTCAAGTGTTTTAACATTTTTGATTTTAGGGTCCATTCTCAGTTTATTATACTTTTATAAGCTTTATCCACTTGTGTAAGCTTTTTTTTGCTGCCAAGTATCTGATTCTGTCTTTATATTTCATAAAAAGTCAAGAATGGTTGAAACATTTCCCACTCTTATACAAAGAAATAAAATTCTGCTAATTAATCCTTTATCTTTCTGAATTTTTTTCACTGAAAAGCTTTGAGACCTTACTTTAAATAGAAGAATATTAATTTAATTTAAATTTTTGATACTTCATGCAAGTAATTACAGTATTAAAAGTCTATACAAATTTGACCAAATTAAAAGTGCAGAAGGGCTATCTTCCAGCCAGTACAAAGGAGGAAGGAAAAAAGATAGATATGAAAGGACTAGCATATAAGTGAAAGTAGGCTTCTTCTAGATGGTGCTATTGCTTTGCTCTTGTGCAAAAAAAAAATCTTTTTAGAAGAAAAGAGATTGTGATAAATTAATTAAGGTCTATATTTTTTTATACAAATGAGAGACATTATCAGGACATAAAATAATATTACACGTAGCATACCTAAGTTCCAAGTGTATATTATATTTATGTTTGTAAGTACTTTTTAAGATAATTTTCAATTTCATATATATTGTCATAACTCAATTACATTGCATCAATTTATACTATTACTTGATTTTATCTTTAAAATTTCTAAGAAAATGAGTTTTTTACCACAGAAAACTATCTTTTTTCCACTGGCACTATTAAGAGGCTTGAAAGATTCATAAAACCCTCTGGGATTTACATGTACGTACTACTAATGAGATGACCTGCACTGCAGTCCAAATTGAGGGAGGTCAAATAGGAAAAGATTTATATTACAGAAATGTTCTTTGTAGAGGTATTTACATTTATTAATATTTGTAGCATACTGCTCAATTCTTAAAGATCAGAATGTGTTTCCCTTCTGTTCAGATGCCTAATTTTTTTATATGGATTTAAGAATAAAGACTTCAATGAAAATAAATTGAGGAATTCAGTAGTACAAGTGTTCAGAAAAGTTGTTCAAAATTGCTTACCTGGCAAAAGTCCTAGGAAGACAGCACTGGTGTCATCTACTCAAAACATTATATGGCTCCTTTACTGCATCTCAAAGCTTTTATTGCATTTATTTTCAAATCTTCATAGAATCATAGGAAAATAAAGATGAAAGGACCTTTAAGAGGTCACTGAGTTTTCTGGCACAAGGCTAGATGAACTGTTTGCCATGCCTGATACATGTTTACGTAGCCAGACCTTAAATTTGCTATTGAAGGAGATAACAAAGTCTCAATGGGTAATTTCTTTCCATGCTTCAGTAGCCCTATTATTGATAATATTTGACCTGAATATTTATGGGTGCAAATCCACCATACACTGACAAAATGACACGGGTCAGCTGAGCATGTTTAAGCAACAAGAGACTCTGGGCTTACATTGCTCAAGGTGCAGTGATGCTTAAGCTTACTTTTCCATTAAGGGAACTAGACTTCGCATTTTTACATTATGATCAGTCCAGTATTTGGCTCTGAGATCAAAAAAGAAAAGCACAAATACAGAGATATCCCAAAACCTAAACTGCAGGTTTGACACTCAGAGTTCTTCCCTCTAAATTACCTGCAAAGGAACAGTTTGCCAAACTACTGCCTCTGCAAGCTTCTATGTGGGATACTGTAAGTGATTTCTCAGTAGTCTATGAAAGGCATTTTAGTTTTTGCTAAGTTACATCACTTATGCTGTTTGTGGGATGGGATATTACAGGTGATACCATTTCTGAGATTATTTAAAAGTTAATTCAAGAATACTCTGAGTTACAGAGCACTGAATTTTTTTTTTACATTATATCTGTTACAAAATGTATACTGCCCTTAACTGCTCTTTGAAATGCACTTTAGAAAGTGAACCTAAATTCATCACTAAGGTGTCTTTACCATTGCAAAATAAATTATTTCCATTTTAAATGTCCTACTGAAGAGGTTTAATTTCCACAGTGGGTCTGACTGAAATCACCATATCACTCATTTCATTTAATGAAATGCTACATTTCCCAAAATAAGCCACCACAAGTCACATTCACATTCAGAGTTACAAGATGAAAATTTTAATAGGATTAATATTGGATTTCATGCTACTTTCAAAATCAGAAATACATGACGTAGAGGAAAAGGGAACATGTTCATTTCGTTTTCATTGCTTCAGTTTAATGAAAACCTGACAAATCTGATAAATAAGGCAGATAGAATAAATAGGATATCTGAGAACACTAAAGTTTTATCAGAAAAAGAAGATGACTTCTATTTATTGGTTTTCCTTATAAAGGAGGTGAGGATTTTCCCTCTCTGGAACTATTCTTTATGGGTGAGTTCAAAGTACTACTTAAACTGGAGTTGGTGTTAGGAGAATAAATTGTGACTGTAGCGACTCCAGCTTGTGAAAGAGAGCTGGATAACGATCTGGATAACTATAGATCAGCACCATTATCCACAGAGCTGGAAACAAGAGGTGGCCTGAGGATAAATACTGGTGCTACAAAGAATCAACACAGCTTTTGTAGAGAAAAACCATGTCTGAGACATCCACAAGAGTCCTCCAAGACAGCAATAAACTTCTGAGAAAATAAAAGACAATTAGGTTAATATTCTTGGCTTTTCAGTACATTCCAAACAAAAGTTCTTAAATAAGCTAGGATGTCAGAAATACAAGGGAAGTTTCAACCATGGTAAGAAGGAAAACGTGGGAATTAATGGTCAATTTTCACAACTACAGACACTTCTCAGAGAGACCTTTGTTATTTGTCTCTGTTGTCAAATATGTTCACAAACAAATCTGAAAATTATATGAGCAATGATGTGATTTAGCTCTCTAAGAATACAAAATCAGGCAGAAGGGGCAAAGCTGAATGTGAAGTATTACAAAAGGACCTTATAATATTTGAATGAAGCATCAAAAAAAAAAAAAGGAAGATAAAAGTGGCAAATTAACTCAAATGAAACAAAGCAAGGTAATTAATTTTTAAAAGTCACCCAGTGACATACTCACAATAAAAGTTCCTGCTTTATTATGATGTGAAAGAGCTCCTGAGATTTCTGCAGGTAGCTCTTTGATCACATAGAATTTTCAGCAGTCAAAAAGGCAAAATGAATGTTAGTCATTCAGGAATAGGAAAAAAGAACAAATAAGAACTTGGCTAGAATGCATTTTCTTGCATGCTGCCTGCAGCCCTGTTCATCCCATTTAAAAAACTAATATTAAAATTAAAAAAATATGGATCAAAATACAAGAAGTGTGTTGAGAGAAATGGAGTACCCTCTATAGGTTTGGAGAGAGGCTACTGCAGAAGATGGACGGCCCACAGAATTATTAGTGAAATGAAGTGGGTGAATTGAGAAATCTAGAGTATGATTCCTACTTCTTTTTTTTAAGAATGTGCTCTTGATGACTGTGAGGTAAAAGACATTGAATAAGATCTTCTTTTGATGCAATGTATAATAGTTTAAAATTTTCTTATTAGCATGTTTTTCATGTTCTGTTTAAGAAAAAAAAAAAAAAAAAAGCATGCCAAAATATTATTTGCATGCAATCTCTATAAAAAGCCCAAAAAGAAGGAATTTTTTACCTGGACCTGGTCATATCATGTATCCCTGGACAAGTGCTGGTATATACTGGACTTTCATTGGATGATCCTGGCCCTTTCAGAGCTGGCTGTTTCTCTGTCTGTTAGTTAAACTAACTCATACAAAAGGCCTGAAAGATTCCTTTATCCTCTGTGTTCTCTCTAGCAGGTCAAAAGGACTTGAAGATACTCAGATTCTTAAGCTCCAAGGGAGTCTTGACAAGCAATCTCCTACCTTGGCAACCCCAGAGCTCTTGCAATATTCAAGGCTCCCTCAGATGCTTGACAGTCTCAAGGGCTCTCAGCCTTCTTAAGTCCCAAGGGCTCCTATTTTTCCTTGAATGAGCTTAAGAGTCTGGAGTTTTCAGGTTCTTCCCAATCCAGGATAAGTAGGAAGGTTTTGTCTTGGCCAAACATCCTTTCTGGGATTTGTGGAGTCCCTGTTTTGACACTGAATACCTACAGAGACTGGAAAACCTGGCTTCCAGACTGTCAGTACAGAAGTAACATCCCACAGCCCACACTTATTCTACAATTTGAGTAAAAGCCTGTAGTGGGATACACAACTTTAGTGCTTGAAATATGCACTGTGTTATTTGATCTGATTCATTAACATTCCCAGAGGCAATATCTCAGTTTAAATTTAATCAATATAGTGATTGAACTGTTAATTCAACAACTCAGGTGTGCTACATACTGCAGTGAAGAGCAAAGAAACCTTAGCCAACCAAAAAAAACCCGCAAAAAACAGATCAACACTCATTTCACAGAACTTTACAGAAAAGTTAGCAGCTTGGATATAATGAAAGCTGTGCCTTGAGTCCAATCTTTTTTGCATTTCATAATCCTAAGTAAAATAGAGCTTCCTTAATTTTTGTCTTTTTTTTTTTCCAAAATGTCACATTAAGTAGCAATATTTAAGAGAAAGAGTGAAATTCACTTGCTTGGTGTGACTCAATGTGTGAAAGGAAAGAAATGTAAATCATTCATAAGTTTTGCTGTTCCTTAGTCCTCAATGTACTCTTCATTTACATGTGTTTTGAGTGTATTTAATGAATGATATTCCCAAAATCTTGTTATAAGTACAACATACAATCCAATAGTCTTAGCTACACATTAGGGAAAAAATCCAATGTCTGTTTAAGTTTTTGATTTCAAAGTCAGTCTCTCATCCTTAAGCACAGTCAGAATTTCCTTTATTCTCTTGATTTAACATGGACCCATAACTGATGTTCACATTTTCCCCCGTGTTTAATTACTGGATTCATCTTTGAAGCAACTTTAGGTTTGGAAACTGCAGTTCAGATGGGAGCAAATGTTCTTATTTTTTATGACTGACTAAATGAAGAGAGAACATAATGGAAATGAAAATAAAAGCATGATGAGGACATCAGCACATAAATTTTTTCTGCCCTATAGATTTCATAGATGAAAGGGAGTGTTTGCTCCGTGATGAACACAACATTTTTAAGAACTGCATTAATAAGGTTTGGCCATATTCCAGAGTAAGCAGAAGCCTTTCTGGACCATCTGACACAACTTTGCTTTCATTCTCCTATAGCACAAAAGGAAACTCCTCTCTTGAAAATCTAACATATCCATTCCATATGCCCTTCTCAAAGTATAACATGGATGTGAGCAATCTGATTTGAATGGTGGGGCTTGAAGAATTTGGTTACTTCCACAGGTAAAATAAACCTATTTAAAATAGAATTTATCCCTCTGCATTGTAGTTGTGTGTTACAAACTGCAAAAGTACAGTGAGATTTTTAAAAATTTATTAAATTGTGAATTTTTTACTTGAGCAATAATAGTGGCTAGATAAATAATGGATGGTTCAAAAATGTGACAGGATACTTTATAGAAAATAATTTTGACTGGATTACACTTGGTGTAAAATCCAAACAGCTATTAATGAACAACCAACTCACTGCATTAGAAACTATGAAGAACTTATCTTCTGCATTCATGTAGCATTAAGCTACATCAAAGACATCATAAGATGAAAGTTTGAATGAGGATGGACAATCATTTCCCATATATGCACATTAAACACATAGCAGTGCAAGATGACTTTTAGCTTTAAAGTTGCAGAATACGGACATGCATTAAAAAGATACAAAATGCACAACCATACATGTGAGGATTATCTTTGACTTTCTGAATGCTTCAGTCTACAGAAATTCAAATAACTGAGAAATTCAAAATCAGAAACTGCTTCAGATTACACAAATTCAAAGACTAAATATCAGACTACACACTCACCAAAATGCAGCCAATATCAATTGACTCCATGAAGAAAATAATGAATTACAGAAAGATTTGATGGTTCCCAAAGCACTTGCTAAAATAAGTTCTCAGTATCACGGTCTTTTACTCATGGGTTTCCTTAAAAATGGTACAGGATGGGGAAAATGGAGAGGGTCAGTCTGCCATAAGAAAGTGTAGATGATCACTTCATGTAAGCTATAAAAACCTGCTCTTCTGACCCTGAAGTACTGAAAGGTGACTAATTAGTCTTTGCTTTGACACCTACTGACAACTGTCCTTGGAGCAAGCAATGTGTAACAAATCTCTACAATCTTTAGTAGCTTGAAAAAATGAGATGATCAGATATACTTAGGGTTTTGACTAGTCTTCATGTGGTCACAAGAGTGTCTTACATTGTCAGATGAATTAGCACAACATTAGTGTTTCAAAATCAGCAGGGTATTACAAAATGTAAAAATACTCTTTGCAGAAAATGCCTTTCTCTGTGCAAAATTCTACTATTTCCAGAGGACAGTCATAGCAAAAAGAGAATATAGCTCCTTCAGAAGGTAATGAAAAGTCAGATAAGATTTAATTTAGCATTTACATCTGCATACACTCATTTTGGAGTTTTTCAATGGCGTCAAATGCTAGTGGTGTCATGAATCATAAGACCGTCCTGAATATATTGAAAAATGTCACGCAGGAAAACAGATATTCCTAATGGTATGGTCACATGTCTGGGGATATGAAAGCTTTGATAGTGATTTATTTTTGAGAGATCCACTATACAAGCTGTTCAAGTACCAGTTCATGGGTAAATGGCACTTAGAATGTTGATAAAGGCAACATAGTAATAGACACATGAATGATAAAGTGTTATTAAAACCAGGTCCTTGGCTTTTTTCTTGTAGCAAGTTGAAAATAAACAACCACTTGAGTTTCCGGTGTCTTATGAACTACCAAGTGACAGCTGTAATTCTCTGTTTAGCTGGTATAGATCCTTGCCTTAAGCTACAAGATCTGTAAATAGAACAGCAGAAGATAATAATCTGACTCTTATTACAATTTATTTTCATTTTCTGATTCAAAATAAAATAGAAACCTTTGTTCACGTGTGCTTTTAAGTGTAAAGTTTAAGATATTCACTTGGATGATAAGATTCAAAGCAGTTTTTTGTCTGCACTGAAAAAATCTCAGTCAAAATATCTTATATCTGCAGGTCATGGCCTTGAGCAATCAGCCTGTGATAATGTTTTCACCAACACAGGGAAACAATGCAATACAACAAAAATGTTCTGACATAAGATGAGGTCACAGTTACTTCTTTCTGAGCACATTTTTGTCTCAGTCTCCACTCTGATCTATTTTTATCAAAACACTTTCAGAAGACCTCCAAAAGTTACAGCCAGACCTTTTTTTTCTTTCAAACGCATTAAAGCAAGAGTTCTTTGTCATATGGTTTAATAGTCCATAGAGAAACAAGTCTGATTATATTTACTGTCAGCAGGGTGTTATACTTCCATTCATTTCAGTTTTAGACAATCAGTACACTAAATTGTAAAAGTACATAAATGAAATCTGTTAGGATGTAAGAAACAGCTACGGATTCTCCTTCTACTCATATTCTCAAAATATTTTCTGAAATTTATGATCATATGTGTTTATGACTATGAAAGTGCCTTACATGTGCGAATGATAGAACAGGAAATCTGAACTCAAAAATTTCCTCCATGAGCTCAAGCTACCAGGCAGTGTCAACACCCACCTTGCATTGCTCTGTGTACCATTTTCACTCATATAAGAATTATTACCCATGCACGTGGTTCTATTTTGAAAAACTTGGAGAGATAACAGGTGGATACATTAAGAGTTATCTTCTCTCTGATCTTCCAAAACAGCTCCTCTGTTTTCACAGACCTGTGAAGAATCACAGACCCTATGGAAGAATAACTATGCTTTTAAGCTGAGGAATAACTAAGGAGACCATTCTTTCTTTACCAGCTGGATGATTGAATTCTCAAGGCAAAATCAGTATTAATTCAAGGCAGATGTAGACAATTCTCCTGCTAAAGAAACACAACTTCAATCTATAGAAGTTGTCTACCATTTTATGGCATTTTTTCTAGTTCCAGAAATATATAAAGTTGTTCAGGTATTCATGCTAAGGCACTAATAGAAAATATTGAGCCATCTTGCTTTCTCTGTTCCATGACAGACTGTAAGAATGAATGGGGATTATGTCCAAGGCAATGTCCAGTAATTCTTCAGTGACAAAGTGGATTTCTGAACTTATCAACAGGTCTTGACATCACAGGTACAGAGATGTGAATGAATGAAGCTCTTACATGAAAAAAAAAATACACAAAAAGACACTAAAATAAAGCCTTTCTTTGCCTCATTATCCTAATTTTTGCATCCTTCATGTTTCAGGCATAGTAACCTTTTCTTCAAAATTCTAAAAACATTTGTGACTTTACTGTCTCCCAGTTAGGGATGTCCAAACTATCCCTGCATTATTTTACAAAAGTAGAACTAATATCTTCCCAACAATTGCATGCAGATTGGCCACCTGAAAAATGACTCATAAGCCATTAAATATTAATGAAAGAATAAACCTTGTGTTAAGATTTTCCAGAGAGCATACTTAAATAGACAAGCCAGACAAGTCAATTCCTTAAACTGTAGGCAGGAAAGAATTTCTTGATTGCAATGAGCAGTAAGAAAAAATGTCTCAGTGTTATGTTACACAGGTTTCTAATATCCAGACAAATCATCTGCCAGGAACATTCAAAGTTCAATTACCCAAATATACATTGGATTTATTGCTTAGTTTCACTGCAATTTCAATGCATTTTGTTTTAGCAGATTTTCAGTCAGTAAAAAATCAGTATCCTATTTCCAGCTGCATTGCAATAATTACAAAAAATATTTCATCATATTGTACAAGGGGAGCTGAAACACAAGAGAACTCCTTTAACATCTGCTGTTCTGCATGAGCTACTGTATGGTAGCTGTTCCATCTAAAAATATTCCTCTTTCCATGACTAATGTCATGGTTCAGTTCTTACTGACAGTGAGTGAGAAGATTGTCTCAAGGAATCTGCATCTTCTGTGGTCTGGATTATTAGGCTTATTTCAGTGGGAAGTGGCTTTGGTTGCAAAGATCTCACCATATCTTTTCACAATTTCATTTTGGGAAAGGGGTTTATCAAACCAATAAAACTGAAATCTAACAAAGGGATATTGTGGAAAACAGTGTTTCTGTTGTTGATCTTTTTTCTCTTCAGGCCTTTGACAAGGAGTGCAAACTTACAGTGGCCTTTACCTTGATTATTACAGGCAAATCAAACTTAAATATCCCTGGTTTGTACTTACAAAAAGAATATTTTTTTCCCACTATAATACTTTGATAATTTTCTTATCAGATGTTTGCACATGCCCAAGAAATAGTTTTTGATAGAATCATCACATGATACACAGTGTAAATTCGCCACAATATAAGCAGTAAAGTGCTCTTTTTACAATATATATTTTTTCTTCTTTCATATTTTTCTGTTACTAGATGAGCTGAAATAACACTTTGTTAGAGCTACAGCGAATATATAAGATATGAGAGATTTGTCATTCTTTTTTCAATCAGATGTAAAGAAAGCTGGAAACTTTAAATAAAGGTGAGTAGAAAAGTATGCTTTAAAATATGGCCATTATATTTTGTAAGATTACTAAGATATTAACAGTTAATGGGATCTTCTTGATTTATTCCCTCAGGTTGCTGTTACCACTTCTAGAATACTAAAATGATTCAGTCCTAGCAATATTTCCTTGATAATTTGAACACAAGATTCCTTAACCTCAGACAATCACTATTACGTTAGACAGCAGAATGCTGGTAAATCCTCTGTCTACAGAAAGGACTGCAGTGGACATATATTATGACAAATGAAATTATAAAAATGCATTTCTTGATTAAAACCTTGATTATACTGGAATAATTAGAAAAATGTATTTTTTCTACTTACCTTTCTTTCCAATCAACTATTATGCAACATATTTTGATAAATTTGTAATTATTCCTTCAGTCTAAGATTTATCTTTACTATCTATTTGGATAAATATGTCTGTGTGAGTGTGTTCATAAATTCACACATAAAGTTCACCATTCACATCAGAAAGCCTGATTTCCTTTAGCACAGGGAAACTGCTTTTAGACACAAATCACTACCAAGAGGCAAAATTACTTAACTGACTAAAATGCAAGTGATTTTCTTTGTCTAATATTGTTTCTACAAATGCAAACACTGGCCCAACTTCTTCTAAGTTGCTGTACTTACAACTGTAGAGTAGTAAAGAAAAAAAGCACATGGAATAGAAAGAGATGTTCTGAACTGAAATGGGAACTCTTGGTTCATTGAGAGCTAAAAAGAATACGACAAGATGGTTTTAAGAATACTCTTTTCTCCTGTTAACTATACATTTCAGATAAAACTGATATCATGCAGAAGATGAAAAGATGTTAGTCATTTACACTTCAAAAGATTTTCACAATGACTAAAATGTCTGTTCCAAATGTTAGTGTCACACATAAGGATTGCGCATGATTCAAAATACTTTTTGCAAAATACATATAAAAGCTGGTCCTTGCTTTGTTCTTGGGGGCACTCTGGTAGATTCTGGGTATTAGTCAGTGAAGATAGGGAAGCAGAATGGGCTCCTTATTTGTTAGACAAAATATTTAGTGGCTTTGAGGCTTTAAATAATGTATTTGCACCATAAATAGCATCATTTCTGATTCAAATACCTTGGTATACTAGTTAAAACAAAAAGTTATAATTCAACAAGGGCTTGTAACAAGATAGTTATCTGCAGGAAGTGTCCTTGCTTTTCTATTCAAGAGTAACAATAGATCTCAGTGAAAATAACAAGATACACATTTTTTCATTATATTTTTAGTTAAATATGAGCAATGATTCCATTCCCTAAAATACTTAATGGCCATTCAAACTCAATGAAAACAGGAAGAAGATTTGTCATTCATTCTGTACAAATTATTATTCTAAATGCAATCTCTCATTACGTATATAGTAGATTTCATCAAAGCTAAAAGGTTTTCAACTCTCTCTATCATCATTAGTTTGAACCTGCAAAGCCCTTAATGAGATAAAATGTGGTAGCATCAAGCCATGGTCAAATTTTGTCAGATAGAAATATGATACATTTCAGAAATACTGGCTTGCAAAGATCCTTTTGGCATTAAAAGTTGGTACTTTAGTAATTCTGGAACGTCTGTAGCCATGAGAAGATTTTAAAGATCTAAATTTTGGATTTTGACTTCTGAAATGGCATTTATCACTGACAAATCTTTGTCTCAGTAATCTTATCTCTGTCCTATTTTAAGACATCAAAAACCGTTCAAGATAAATAAATTCTAGCACTCTTATTTAGGGTGCTGTGATCTTTGAAAATATGTTTACATACTCATTTGAATAGATTTCACCATCTGTTCAGATATGAGTGGCTCCTAAATGATGATCTGCATAATGGCACTTGAAGTTTCCTTCACATGTGGGAAGTTTCCACTGCCAGCCCATCTTTGACTGCTGCCCTACAAAGCAGTAGTCACTCACTGAGAAGGGCAAGAAGGGTTTTTATTTTAAAACTGCTTTTGCAAATGTCTTCTGTGCAGTTAGTCTAACTCTTATTACATTAAATTCATTTACATGCAGTGAAATTAAAAAATAAAAACCAGCTTGAATTAAGTATATATATTCCAAAATTTTAAATAAAATATTCATGACTGCACAGCTACATGAACTATCAAAAAAACCCCCCATCTAACAGGTGTTTACATAGACTATATAAGTGAAGAAAGGATATTAAGCCATTCTGGAGCTGTTTCTCTGGTGTTTCTATAGTGATCTAGGACATCCTGCATGGTTTTTATCAACCAATAGCCACAGTAAATTACTGACGTGTCATTTCTTCAGTTTGTCAAGTATTGTCATGCAAAGACTGAGGCAAAGTGCCCTGACATTTCACTCAGATAGTCTGTGACTGGTGGGCCAAAATTTAATTTCTCCCAAATTTTCAAAATTTAATTTTAATTATCCTACACCTTTTAATATGAAAATGTTGGCTTTTCAGTGATTTAACTTAAGGATGAGATTTAAGCCAATTCTGGATCTGATTTCCACTTCTGACATTTTGAACTATGCTGAAACTCGCTGAGTTTCATTCTTCCCAGGGCATCTTTTCTCTCCTACTTGACTTATTACTTGCTCTTGTTTCTTGATCAGATATTGTTAGCAGTGCTATCTATAGTTTTCCACTTTTTAACCTATGAGAAAATATTCTGGTCCTTGGTAATGATTAGACAAGGTAGGCATATATTTGACACCAAAAATGTTGAGATAAATAGTGCCTAAGGTAGTAAGTGGATGGTTTTGAAGAGTCTGCAGTTTGAAGTGGTTTTTGGGAGTGCAACAAAAAAACCAAAGAGAAAAATTTGCCAGAGAGAAGCAAGAAGAATTAATGCAAAACTTTATTAAAACATCTGACGGAATGAGACATCATTGTCTCTATAAGTCTTGTTTTTTCTTCAGCCTAGCAACTCACTTCTGCCTTTGTATGACACTGAACCAGATGTAGGAACTGGTCTGGCTTTATTTTTTAAATTTTTCTTCTTGATTTATCTGTTTAACTACCAACTCATGGTGAAAGTTGCTTTCATTTAGACAGGGACTGCCAAGATCTAAGTGAAACTCAAAACTGGAAAAAAATCCAGTTGATTTAAAATTGATTTGACTGAAAATTGAATTGATTTCTGAATTGAAATGAACGAATGTCTCACTCTTAATAGATCAGACTTGCCCAACAGATACCACTTTTACAAGTAAATGTCTCAAACATGGTGAAGCCTTTATTACTTGTTTCTGAGACATTTCTGCGTCACTTTGGAAAAATGCTAGCAGCCAGAGAAGTTTTTTCTGGATGAAGGCTATAATAAAATGGTCAGTGGCTTATTAAATTGGTTGATGAGAGAAGGAGAATAGCCTCAGGTGTACAAGGGTGCAGAAGAATAACTGGGATCTCTTATTTACAGAGTACATGTTTTGGCTCTCTAAAGGTCTTTAGGAGGAAAAATCTTGATAAGTTTATTGTCTGAGTCTAACAATAAAAGAATTTGAGGACCCTATTACTGTATTGGACATACCTGTCAGGATTTTTTTAGTGGCATTTAAAAATAATAAAAACAAATCTGATTATGAGGCTTTTTTCCTCCCTAAAATCTCTGACAAAACTATTTCCATTTCAGTAATCCCTGTGTGTTTATCTGTTTGTCTGATGTAACTAATGAGATTTATTTCTTCATTTTATTTGGTCAAATCCCTTGATAACCACTGGCTTAAAGAATTTGACAAGTAGCTAAGCCACCCTCTTGTGTGTGTGCATACCTGTGTGTTGCATATCCAGAAATCTTACTGAATCAGTGGAAGTGAAGCAGTGCTTTTGGTTATTTAGATCAATCACTATAACTTGATAGAGAGCAGT
This sequence comes from Drymodes brunneopygia, assembly GCA_013400955.1. Classification (NCBI taxonomy): domain Eukaryota; kingdom Metazoa; phylum Chordata; class Aves; order Passeriformes; family Petroicidae; genus Drymodes; species Drymodes brunneopygia. The sequence continues at coordinate 119,840 of VZTZ01014061.1, forward strand.
GATCCATACTTCTTTGCTTTGTTCTCCTTTAATTGCAGTTTAATTTGCTCAAAAGCTCTTGAGTTGAACTGTGGAAATCAAGGTCATATATCTGCAGTTTTATTTGTCATATAGAACAAAACCATCAGCACTGAGCTTCCTGCATGAACAAACATCAACTGACTCATTTCTGCTTCCGTTCAAAGCACAAGTTAAATACTTTGTTCTTCTCTGATCTTATCTCAGAGATAATTTCTCTTAATGATCAAGTACAATCCTTTATGAAGATTTCAACTGTGACAATACAGCATGACACATGAGCTTTTCTCTTGCTCCCTTAGCAACAAGCACTGTGTACTGTTCCTTGATTGAGGTATTGCGTTGTTAATCCTGAATCTTGTGAGAAGTAAAGCACTTTTATTCCTAAGGAACTCACTGGTCATTGGTAGTGAGTATCACACCACCAAGCAGATGCACACTCATAGCATCATAAATAATTTTACCATATTTCTTCCTGTTTGTAATGTAATATTTCATTATACATTACATTACATTTCATTTTGTTCCCATTTGATGTAGGTTTCTGATCTGGATCTTGATAATTCCTTATCAAAAAGTTTAAACTGTGCAAAACTCTATCAAAAATAGGTACAAAGTTTGAGTTTTCTACATTTTGTTCTTTCTATTCTCCCTGAGAGATGAAGGGAAAAGAGAGGAAATGGGAAGAAAATTCAACAGAAAAACAAGTTAAATATTTCTACTAGTTCACAAATTCCAATACTGTAGAAATCAGCACAAGCAGTTACATCCACACCCTGAGCTGTAAGGGTGCAAAAGACTGAAATTCAGAAAGATCTAATTATAAGCCTTTACTTTGGTGCATTGCAAATGTAAAGCTGCTGTTTCAGTGCTCAGATAGATTTTAGACATTAAAAAAAACAAAATCCAAGAAAATAAAAAAACCCCAATCCCAATCCTACAAAACCAACCCAACACAACCCAAAACCCACAAAACCCCCACCAAAACCCAAAACCAATGCTCCCCCAAAATCCCAACTACTGTAAATTATAGACAGGATGTTGTAACCATGGTTTCATATATGCTTATTTCTAAAATTTAATACAAATAATCAGGGAGCACACAAAGATTACACTGTGTTGTCAGTGAACATGAATCTTTGAATTGACTTTTTCATATTCAAGAACCAGAATACTCTTTAAAATGTGTATAAATATAAATTTTAATTTTCAGTCCTCTAAAACTTCATCAGTGATTTCTGTTGTTAATGTAAACCTGGAGGCAGATGTGTGGTTTCAAAAGTTAGCAGTGTACACCCTATGGATTTCCTACATAAATATTTTAAAGAAATCAGCTTACTGAGTCAATAACAACAGGTGCAAGGTGCTACTAGACTAATATTTTGGAATGCTAGTGTTCAGGGGACATCAAAGAAAATTACAAGAATGAGGGTTTATTCCTTGGGACTAGAAGAGAAAATAAACCTGCTGACAGCTTGATAAGACTGTGAATGAGCTAGGACTATGGAGCAAAAAGACTTTATTGATTCTTGAAAAATCTAAAATAAATGCTTTGTCCCATTCACTTCATTCATGTTTTCTTGAAATTATCAGACCTGAAGAGAAATTAGGATTATATTTTAAATAAAAATCTCATACTTAATAGGAGGGCAAGAAAGCACACCATACATGGCATTAAACAAAAAGAGCACTCACTCTGATTCCATAACACTTTTCATTCATTATTAGGAATACCTTCATTTTTTGGTGACCTGTATATGCTCACCTTGCTCTCTCCAGCAGTCTTTCTAGCACTGGAAGTTCTTTTCATATTTACAAGGACTTTGAGGATTTTATCTGTGTCTAGTAGTATGAACAGCCTGGAAAGAATGAGGTATATCAAATTATGCCCAACAGGTCTTTCAGGTAAACCAGTAAGGAAACTGCTTTGTAAAATCTCTCCAAATATAACAGCTCATTACTATATCTGGGAACAGAGGATTTCCTTTCAGTACTCCCTATAAAGCCATTATAAAAATTCAGAAACATTGATCTACAGTTAAGGACTCTACAGAGACCAGTTGAGAGAAAGAGCATCCTGGGTACCTGTTCAGGCACTAAGTGATTCCAATTTTCTCAGCAAATGAATCTCTTGACAGAGAGCTGCATTTGAAAGGTTTAAGGAAGGACAGTTTTCTTCTTTGCTTTTTTTTAAAATTTTGGTTTTGTTTTCCTTTTTTTTCTCTCTTTCTTTTTTTATTTTATGTTAAATAAAGGAATTTGGACTTTGTACTAAACAACATTTTCAGAGAAAAGTTTTGGCACATTTTCACAGTAAGACATCAAGTGTCCAATTTTTACGTCCCTTTAGGGTACACTCCTGTCTAAAGGATTCACTCTAAATTAATTCTTTGCCCTGCTACAGGTAACTGAGCCTTTTGGTAATTGAAAAATGAAAAGAAATGTTGTTACATTTTATACCATATTGACTAGAAAAGGGTATGAACAATGGGTGCCCAAAAACCTGAGTTCTTGTTGGCATTTTTAAATTAAAAGAGAAGCAAAAGTGAGAAACTTCAGTTAATTCTGCCCATCCCATATGCACAATGTTATATATATATTTTGCAGTGCTTTGAGTAGGATTATGTTCCTTATGAGTTGAATATGTGAGGGACTTATAGACTACACATAAATACTTAGTTAATTTTTAATTTTATTTCTGACTGATAAGATGGAAAAGGAATCAGAAAAATATTATGAAGACTCACACTACAGTGAAGCAAAAGAATAGAAATACTGTCACAAAATCACAAAGAATAAGAGGTTTTCTACCATTACTCATCATTCTTTATGCTTTGAAAGGACTTGGGCACATGACCAAATTTTTCCAGGAATAACAATGTGCATCAGCTGATCTCTACTAAAATTAACATCCTCCACCCTGTCACACTCAACAAAGCTAGCAAAGCTGAACAAAACAAAGCATATCTAAATGTTTCTATAATTCATGTGATTTTGATAAAGATATTATATGGGAAATAAACATTACATGCACATGCACATTTTCTACATTATATGCACATAATGTAGAAAATTCAGTCTCAAGAAGGAATACCTATTCTAACTGGCAGAGGATTTTTTTGTTGTTGTTGAATGCCAGAAATGGGATATTTTTCCACTTTGATAGCTGCTGTCTTTTATCTTGGAAAAACCATACATCTCCACAGAGATTGTTGCAATATTATCACAGTTATGAGTAGGACAGCTATGATAAATACTAAGGAAAAAACAAATCTGAGAGATTGACAAATGAAATTAAGTAGTTCAAGAAATACAGTTGTTACCCATTGCAAATATGTTGTGATGAACTTTCACACTTCTGCTCATTCCTCTAGCTCTAGCATACCCCAGTTACTCTATCCAGATGGAAGGAAATCAGTCAATTATTTGTAAAACTTGTTGAAAGCATGCACTCCTAAAAACATAGGTCTTCGGTTTCAAAGTTAAGCTGGCTAGATCAGCGCCAGCCTGTCAATAAATGGAGTCCTAACCTGGAGGTACCACACCCCAAGGTGAAGGAAGAATATCCATGTACTTTGCCCACTGGCAAAGTGTTTCTCCTAATAAGGACATTTTCAAACTACTATGAGGGATCACACAGCCCAGACACCAGCTCCCTTTTGTTATCGGTGGTTAACATTTGACAAGAAATGTGATAAACATAACAGAGAAAGGATTTGAGTTTTGTTTTTGTCTCTGACCCAAAACTCTCCCATAGTTGAGACACTTAGCTGCAAGTTAAATGTGTAAAAAGCACCTGAGAAGACAACAGGTTCCTCATAGACTCACAAGTCCCAGTAACAGAAATTGCTGAAGTACGGTAGCTCTCAACTTGTGCTGTCAAATATTTTCCCAAGTGAGCTGGCAAGCAGGAGTTGACAAAGGACTGTTCATGGTGCCTGAAAGCAGCTGAAGTCCTGGACTAGGAGTCTGGACTTCTAAGGTCAGTCATGTCTCAGAGCCTTAGGAAAGAACTTCCCATTTTACAGGAAACGCAATCTAGGCATATAATGGAAGTTTGATGGGAGAGGATTTATATGTCATCATTGCTACATCTTAAATATAACAAGGCATTTCATTGGCTGCTTATAAAAATACACAGAATTGAAAGACACCTACACACTGTATAGACAAGACTAATTTAACTAAAATGATGTAGATCCCTGCAATAGCTACTAGTTCAGTCTCCTTACCTTCTGCTGTGGTCCTTGTGGTGTGACTGTTATTCACTCAGCAGTGATTGCCGTGACACATTAATTCAGATTGTCAAAAAGCCTGCAAATTAAAAATATTTAAAGAAAGCAAGACAAAAGCTAAAGCTTAACAGGAGTTGGCAAGTCTGACAGGAAATTATACAGGTCCAGTTACACACTGGAAATACTCAAAGAATAAGATGCACAGGCCATTTTTATGAGAGAACTGTTTAATTGAATATTTCTGCTGTGTTTCTCTAATCAAAGCCAGCCTGATGGGCCCAGAAAAACAATTGCTCTTCCTATGCAGTATTAATACTCATAAGCAGCTGCTGCATCCCAGATTGCATCATATCTGTCATTACTTGAAGGTTGTGGTTTAGCACTGAAGCACCTGCAGCATACTAAATGCATCCCAGACACTGACTCTTATACAGTATAATAGAATAGTGTATAAGTAAATTGTGTCAAATAGTGGGAATTATCTAGTCTTCTGTCTGTAGCTTGTCTTACATAACCTGCTTTAGGCTTGTGAGTTTGGAAAGTCATATTGGCAGCTTGCCAATCCTCAAGAATTCATTGGGATTTTAAAGCTCCTAATGATCTTACTCGATATCACTGCCAAATATTTGTGCAAGTTACTTTGGTTTGTTGCTCTTCAAATGAAAGGATAATCAGATGAGAGATTCTCCTAGGCTTTTTAGACTGTGGTGGGTTTTTTCTTAAAATTAACCATCAAGAACAACTATCATACTCATTTAAACCATTATTTCTCAAGGAGAACTTACTGAAGTCATAAAAAAAATAATTAATTCTGATTCAGAATTTGTGGAAATTGAAGCAATTCTTATCCTTGTTCAACCTACATATCCTTAGCACTACATTGGAGAACAGTGGTTCTCCAGACATTTACATGCAGTGCTAGAGGCAACAGGTCTAAGCTACTGCTTCATATCAGCATAAATGGCATTTCCTACTAAACAGTCTTTTCTACTCCAAGCACTGCTGTGGTATGTACTGACAAAAAATCAAGTGGCAAATGAAAGACTTCGGTCTGCCATTACCTAATCTCAAGATTAGATTCCAAGATAATTACACGTTTCAAATAGAAATTAGATTAAAACTAGACTGATATTCTAATCAAGTTAGAGTTCAGCTTGGTAATTCTTATTGCAACATATTGAAAGAGTCTGGTACATATAAATGAAGGGTGTATCAGTATAGCTGAAATACTTCAGAATCCTGCATATTTGTAGCCACTGGTTTATTTCACTTCAAGGACATGGCTCATCCTTAAGGAGGTTAAGCTACTAGGTAAGGCTCCAAGAACTTGCAAAGATTTTCCCTAAACTTGCTCATCTACCTCTGTGTGAGGGTGTTTAACATATTTAAATAGTCACATTTAAGTATTTCTGCCATATTTAAATATTTCTATGCTTTTTCAGCCCAGTTTGAGCAGCTGGTTCTCAAACAAGATATTTAAAACTTTGTACTCTACTCATGTAAATAATTGTTCCTCATCTGACATGCACTGCACAGGATGGAGTTAGGTACAAAGATTTTTATCTGGGCTGGGATTACAGCATTGGGTTCTCAAAGAAGCAGAGTGATATGAGGGGCTAAGGAAAGTATGATCTTACTTACAATGTAGTGGTTAATTAGCTAATTTGAACTCACAACAAAGCTTGGCAAACTAGCTCAGCTGCAGGGTACACAGTATTCTGACAGCAACCTCACAACTTGGTATCTTACTGTTCATTAAGGAGACTTGACTTTTCCTGCTCTCATTAAAGTCAGATTGTTATTTCCTGGAGTGAATTTGATTGAGTATTTACACCCTGGAATTATACGTCTCTTTTCAGCATATTTTCCCACAAGTAACCTAAAGGGAATAGTTTGATTCCTAACCAGTTTTTCTCACACTCATGGTACTCAGATGTGTTTTACCAAGGGTGGGCTAAATACTGAAAGGGCAACAACTGTATGGAAAAATAAAGCAGTCACTATGCTCTCAGCAAAGCCTGGACAACATCCAAAGACATAGGCTTGTTTTAGCAAGAGGGGATCTTGGCTGGAATCCTGGTGGCCTGATAAGGAAGGAGAACAAATGCAGAAATCAAATCAGATTCTCTGAGGCAGACAGTGAAGAGTATTACTCATAGCACTTTATTAGCATTGACTTTCTAAAGTTTTGCCATTTATGATATTTCAGGTCCTCAGTTCACTGGACTGTTGGGGATTTTCTATCAGTCCTTCAGCCCTTTCACTGATATGAGTGAATGAATTTTTATTTACCAATACAAGAATTTTCTCAACTCATTCTTTTACTTTAAGGCATAGAAAGAGAATCATAGGATAACTCAGGTTGGAAGGGATCTTTAAAGGTCAACTAGTCCAATCTTTCCTGCCATGACTAGAAGCATCTTCAACTAGATCAGGCTGCCTCAGGACTGCCTCAAGCCTGATCTTGAATATTTCTGGAGATTTCTTGAATATTTCTGGGCAAATTGTTCCAGTGCTTCATTACCCTAAATGTAAAAAACTTCTTCTTAAAATCTAATCTAATTCTATCTAATCTAGTCTACCCCCCTTCAGTCTGAAAACATTATCTCTTTTATATTGCAACAGGTGCTGCTGAACAGTTTGTCTCCATCATTTTTATAAGACCCCTTTACATATTTCAACACCTCAGTAAGGTCTCCCTGGAGACTTTTTTCTCCAGGCTGAACATCCTCATCTCTCTCAGCCTTTCCTCACAGGGGATGTGTACTATTACTCTCATTATTTTTATGGCCCTTCTCTGGACTCTCCAATACATTGAGGGCCACAGATCTGTACTCAATACTCATGGAGCCCCGTGAGAACACAGTAGAGGGGCAGAATGACCTCCCTTGACCTGCAGCCACACTTGTTTTGATGCAGCCCTTCTGGGGTGTAAGTGCACATTGCCAGATCTTGTCCAACCTCTCACCTACCAAACCCCCAATCCTTCTTGTCAGGATTGCCCTCAATCTCTTCCTCCTTCAGCCTGTGTTGATACTGGGGGTTGCACTGACCCAGGTGCAGCACTTGCACTTGACTTTGTTGAACCTCGTGAGGTTCACATGGGACTACTTCTTGAACTTATCCTCAGGGTGACATCGCATTTCTCACGTGTTTCAACACCACCTTGGTGTCACCTTCAAACTTGCTGAAGGTGCACTCGTCCCCTCTGAAGGGATGACATTGAACAATATTGGTCCCCATACAAACCCATGAGGAATATCCCTCAGCATTGATCTTCATCTGGACATTGAGATATTGACCACTCCCTCTGGATCTGACCATCCAAAAAATTCTTCATCCATACGGTTGCTCCCTCTACAAAACTTCCTTTTCATTTTCCCAGTTTGTTGCCTGTAACTCTGAATGGTCGGTCCTTCATTTATAGACTCATAATTTCAGTTTTCTTTAATTGTTTTCAATCTTATACACTTTTCAAGGATTGCATTAATTTGGAATAATAGGTGGCTTATGTGCTTGAGTAGAATTAGCTACATTTACATTAGCATACATTCTGTATGCTTTTCCAATAATAAATAATTATTCCTTTTAGTTCAATAAACTAGAAAGTTATACTGAAAGAGTATAATATGCCATCATTCAGGAACAATGCTAGGATTGTGAAGAAAGATTTATTTCAAATATTAATTAGTTTTTCATTTTTAATTTTAGCTACAATATAGTTCATATTTCATTGCAGTCACTCAAACATAATAAAGTAATGTCAAACAGTACAGAATGATGCAAAAGGTTTCTGGCATGACCAAGACACACTGTGAATGCTATTGTCTGTTGCAGTTTAATGGGCCTCAATTGCTGTAGCTAATATATCATATTATGCAAAGAAAAAAAGCATAATTAAATGCTATTTCTATGTAATTGCACTATCCATTATTCATTACTAAAATTAAGGCAGTTTTTAAAGCCTTCTATCACAATAAATAATTAGAGAAAAATAAAGATTATTTGAGATGAAAACTTGTTTTTATGCTTTGTTATATTACATGTCTGAGTGTCTGCAGCCTGTGCTAAAAAAGGAACAGATTAACTCCCTGAGAGAAGAAAGTCATAAGAGCACACCAAACCACCATTATCCAATATTATCACTTAAATGTGGGGAAGGATACCACAGAGATATCAAAATCCCCCATATGGGAAAATCATAAGATTTCATGCACACAATTTTTTGTATTTAGCAGCCATACAGGAAGAGGGTTGTACATATAGTAAGAAGTGCCGAAGGATAATTGTACAGTTGATATTCTATGAAATGAAACTAATGAAAATCATAAGTTTTCCCAATGTGAGTCTGGGAACCAGAATCATAGAAATTTAAGTTCTTCAAAATTGTTATATCATATATAGAATATATGTAATGAGTAGCAGAGTTTCCTATGAAACCCACTACCATACAAGACCAATCACCCAAGCGTTCTAAAATTGTTTTTAACAACAAAAAAAATTTTAAAAAACCCTTTCCTTTCCCCCTCTATGCCCACTACTGAAAAAATCAGAACACTGTTGAACTGTCACAAAAATGTCAGAGACATACTTCAAGCTTCAAGGATAGGAAAATTCTACTTGTCTATTATAACACTGCTTAAATGCTGTGCCTTAAAATGCAGTAGTGATAGGATCCTAAAACTAAATTCTAAAGCTTATTATTACAGAAGGTCAACAGTATGTACAAGATAAATAGGCTGGAAAAAACCTCTCTAAGAACAAGTCTATCAGCAAATCATTTATGTTTCTAAGAAGAAAACTTTACGAAGACTGAGATCCAGGGAGATATACTTAAAATATTCATCGTGAAAACTTTCACAGAGGTTTGGTTCCTTCTCAGCAATTAGGTATACACACTAAGGACAAATGAAGACCAGAAAATTAGTGGTAGTGAGATCCAAGTTCCTTTCATATTTTATGTCTCCTATCAAAAGAAGTGCACCCAGAAGATTGAGGGAAGTGATTCTGTTCCTCTGCTCCACTCTGGTGAGACCCCATCTGTAGTGCTGCATCCAGCTCTGGGTATTCAGCACAGGAAAGATATCAGCCTGTTGTAGTGAGCCCAGAGAAGGGTCACCAAGATAATTAGAACAATGGATGACCTCTCCTAGATGGAAAGGCTTAAATAGTTAGGACTGTTCATCCTGGGGAAAGGAGGGCTTCAGGGTGACCAACCTGACGGTTTCCAATACCTGAAACGAACAGACAAGAAAGACAGAGAGGACTATTTGTAAGAGCATGTAGTGACAAAACAAGGGGAAATGACTTCAAACTGTGAAAGAGTCAATTTAGATTAAATATTAGGAAGAAATATTTTATTATGCAGATTGCGAGGCCCTGAGAAAGAATTTCTCCTGCTTGGACAAGTTCTGGATACCCCATCCCTGAAAGCATTCAATGTCAGGCTAGATGGACCTCTGATCAACCCAGTCTAGTGAAAAGCATCCTTAATCATGGCAGGGGATTTAGAACTAGATGATTTTTAAGGTCTTTTCCAACCCAAACTATTCTATGATTCTACATTCAGATGGTGAAGACTGGAGTAATGATGCAGACTGAATGTGTCCTCTGCCATCCTGGACACTGGCCGGCAGCAAAAGAAAAAGTGAATCAAGGTGTTTAAGATATTCTTGGGGGGAAAAAAAGGTACTGTCCTATTTATTGATCTAATTTTTAAGTTCAGCTCTCTTTGAAAATCACAGCACTGGAAAGGTGGACTCCAGAATAGGAACTAAGAAGAAACCTTCAAGACAGAGCAGAGAGCACACAAGCAGTGGAAGGATGGTGACACATTTCTTGCTGCAGTACTACTAAGAAGATTATTTTGTCTCTTAGAACAACTCTAATATAAAAGATTATAAAGACAGTATACCAAAACATTTTTCAGCAAGTGCCAGCAGAGAAAATGAGCTCAATTATATGCTGATAACAGAAGAAGAAATGGGCATTTATAAGAGCAAATAATGTCAAACAGATAAAATTCGAGAAACATGCAAAGTCAGTTACAAGTGGGAAGATGGGTTACATCTAAAAAGATATTAAATGAGTTATGGTCATAAATTGGAGACCATACCATGACATGTTCAAATTCTGTGGTCAGACCCATTTTTCATGGTAAATATTAGATCTGATAGAAGATAGGAAAATTCCCACCAAAAAAGCTGGACAACTATTCAATGAAAAAGATGTTTTCCAGGCTGATAAACAAAAAACTTCAAAACTTAAAGTGATTCTAAGACTAATAATATCCACAAAGGTAAAAAAAAGAAAAAAAACCATGAAAAATTTTAGAAAATATAAAAATAGGATACCTTCAGAAGAAAGGAGATGCAATAAAGGGAGAAAAATATTGTTTTTTACATAATTCAAATGGACTTAGACCTTGGTTTTAATATTCGCCTGAGGCTAATGAGACAGAGGCTTGAATAAGACAGAAATTGGCTCACTGTAACAATGCATGGAATCATAGTTTGCATCCAATGTGACAGATTCATATCAGTAGTTCAGATTTTGGTTTAAATATTTTTGGTTTCTAGATATATAAGGATATTTTGAAACCTTAGTGATATAAAGAAACGAATTTCTTCCAAGACAAGATTGCTGCCCCTTGCAAAACACTGTTAGCAACTGACAATTTAAATAACTGTAAAACATATTTCAATCTGTTGTTGATGTATCTTCTACTGTAGTCTTTTTTTATTGATCTCTTTTATTGTATATACATTGCCAACAAATTAGAATATGTAAACGCAAAAAAAATTCTACAGCCAGTGTTGCTCTATCAAAATTTTACACTTTACTGGCTGATATAAAGAAATGCTACCATAAGAAAAAGAAAGGACACAGAAAGTTACACAGAGTGGAACCTTTGGAATGCATAGGTTCAATAAAAGTTGCATTACAGGTCCAGAAAATTATGCAGAAAATACAGTAAAAAGTAAAATGTAAACTGAAGTTAACCTCTACAGTATATCTCACAAGAAAAGATAAAATCAAAGCTACAGTCAGGTGGTGCTCAGTGTTTTCTGACTGGGATCCAAGCAAGGCATGGGATGTTAGAATGAGGGAAAGAGATCTTGTCCTCTCACCTTACCTACTGTCACCTACCATTACCTAGAAACATAATAATGTCACCATCTGGCCTTCAATGAGACTTTTACTCCAAAATTAGCTTAATTGCCAGTGGATGTACTCTGAACCCTGTGTGGCAAATGCCCCTTATGCACTGGTCAAAATGTCATCTTTCCTACCAAACACCTAGCAAGCTTTCTCATCTTCTTTACAGTTCCTGCAAAATAAGCCTCTTGCTGTGCTATTTCCTACATACTTCCAAAACACGATGCTCACAAGTGCTCTGAGTAAACTCCTGCAAAGCTGCAAATCACTTCAAAGACTGACAGAAAGCAAAAAGCAACCAAATTGTAGCTACAGAGTTTTTAAAGCTCCATTGGTCCAGAAAAAAGTTGCTGCTGTTGCTACATGACTGAAGACCTGAAGAGATTGATAATCACAATGATGAGTCATTCTCTGGGTAATCTCAATTAAGTGGTTTCTAGTGTTCAGCAAATTCTTCTTAAATGCATTTTGCTTCACAGAAGTAGACAAACAGCAATATAACACTGTCCTAACCTTGTAGGAAAATGTCAGGCTTCATTAGTACTTTTATGAAGATTTACTTCTTCAGGTAATGACACCATCTGCCTAAATATATTTTTCCCAAATCATAATTAGAAAAGCATTGGTTAAAAGGTTAGGTAGTTAAGGGTGACTAAAATTATCTTCATTCAAATCAATTCATGTCAGTCTTTTATCACTTTCACTTTTTTGTCTAAATGTCTTCTAGTCACGTCCACTTAACTCAAATGTCAAACTTCTAGTGGAGTATTAGAAAACGTGTTAAATATATTTATAGATTAAAAGCAAACTGCCTTCTTAATATATTTTTCTGTGTGCTAGAAATATTGCAGGCCATTTTAAAACTGTTATTTTAAGGCAATATTTTCAGTTCTTAATTTGAGCTTGAAAATTTACCTAAAATGTATTAAATTCTTACTTCACATGAGACTGAAAATTATGTAAGTCTAAACAAAATCATCCAAGTCGGATATGAGCTGCAAGAAACCAAAAGCATTACTGAAGTCTGTAGAGTTTAAGCTTTAATGTCTTGCTTAATTTCATGCTCCAACTGGCTGCTTCTCAGATTTAAAAAGAAAAAAAAGAAGACTGATGAGGAGAAAAGGAAATAAAATATTTCCCACCACTTTTTCTAGTCCAAGAGCAAAAGGGCATCAAATAAACCAGCAAGTACAAAAGAACCTAATGAAAATATGCCCATACACCATGCAGACAGGACTTGTGGAACTCCTTGCCACAAAAGTTTTGCAGTACTAAAGGGGTTTGATGGTTCCACAGAAGAGGATCCATGGCCTTTTATGTGCACCATGGAATACCCTGCTTCTGTCACCAAGGAGCACCTAGGATTCAGCTCAGTGGTTATTGTGAGTTTATCTAGACAGTATTATTAAGTACTTGCACCAATTTGTATTCCTTTTCCTGTGGTATTGACAGAGGGGATGCTTAGCTGGGGCTTTGATAAAATCTGCAGTGTGCATCTTACATTCTTAGAAAACATATCCCTGTGTTTTTGCAAGTAGCAGCTAATAGAATTATTTCTATTTTAAAGGGCAAAAGCCTGATCTAAATTTGTACAAGTCACTAAGTCAGGGTCTTGAACTCATCACCTAACTGATTAGATTGTAGTCTCATCTGTGAACTAATTACTTGGATAAAGCATTCCTGTAATAGTCAGTTAAAAGCCAGTTAAAAGTTCTAGGAGGCATTTTGTTTTTTTCCAGAAAAGTCAGAGTTTCCTGAAAAATGCCTAGGTTACATGGTCAGGGACTAAAGCTTAAATTTCAGAATGAAATAATCTTCAGCAAAATTTGCCTTTGAGTAGTCTGCTGTAAACTGGTGGGTTTTGAAGGTATTTATGCAGACTGACCATTCAATGTATTATGCAGCTTTTTTATTACTGCAATTATCAACCATGAATTTAGTTGTTGCTGTAATTATATGTGTTGCATTAAATTCTAAATGTCATTTAGACTGACTTCCATTGGCCACTACAACACCCAGAATTTATTTTCAGATTTGACTTGACAACATGGAATCTATATAACAGCACATCTCTTCTAGGCTGAGATGCATTAGTGCCAGAGACCTGTAAGCCAAAATACCAGTTCTACTCTACCATCGGTTTTTTGTAATTGCTATGAGATGACAGACAAGTTATTTGGGGTCCCTGTTGCTCCCCCTTTCCAAGGGCCTAGTATTTATGGCATTCTTGGTTAAAATGTCAACTGAGCATGTTTGCTTAACCATGGAGAAGGCACAACCCCAAAATGATTTATTATCAGTACTGGTTATCTGGAGTCTAAGCACAGAATCATAATAGTAGAGGACAGAATTTTCACCCCATATCCAACACTTATCAGAGGAAAGATCATCTCAGAACACATAAATAATTTTTTACTTCTTTCTTTCTTTCTTTCTTTCTTTCTTTCTTTCTTTCTTTCTTTCTTTCTTTCTTTCTTTCTTTCTTTCTCTCTTTCTTTCTTTCTTTCTTTCTCTCTTTCTTTCTTTCTCTCTTTCTTTCTCTCGTTCTTTCTTTCGTTCTTTCTTTCTGCCGAAAGAAATCACAGGAAAAACACAGAAGAGTAAAATTAAGCATTAAGAAAAGAATAGCTTTGGTTTGAATATTTACTCTAGCAGAATTGTTCAAGCCTATATTAGGCAAAATCTGTCTTGCACCAGTCCACTCCAGGGAGGACGAGGCCAGTGATGAAGTGAAAAAGTGATGGCTGTGATTTTCAGACAAAGCCTAAACTAATAATTTTACTAACTCTTTCAAAATTACTGTGAATCTTTCATGCTTGTGGGTGGTGGTAGGGAGGAAGTTAAAAAGAAGTATTATGTGTACAAAACCCAGCACAATACTGCTTCTTTTAGCAGTGATCTAGTGAGTTTCTCTTTGCCTGGGCTGCAGCTCCAACATTGTTCTGGGAAATGAGCACAGCACACACAGAGAACACTGCTGCACATCAAGAGTGAATCCAGTACATCCCAAACACACTGAATTATTTCACGACATGATACAAAGCAACTGTCTGACAGAGCTAGCGTAACTGGAATTTGCTGTGCCATCTGATAGGAGGGATACATCAGCAATGCTGACCAAGCTATACAATGGAATCTGTACTCAAAACCAACTCTTCTTACAGCAAAACTGTAATGCAATTAGACTGAAGGCTGTATCCAAAGTACTGGAAAGTTTAGAAAGTGTTTAGTTCAATATAGTTTATCATTACAAAAACCATATTTTGTTCAATGTTTCTTAGAAACAACAGAAATAGATGAACTGAAACATTTGTTTCTGTTGATATCTAACCTTTTTTTGTAGTGATATGAAACAGCTAGTTCACTAAAAGACAAAATTTATTGAAATAATTTATTGACAACTGGAAAGGATACTACTTGTGAAAAAAGGAAAAGTGGCAAGAGGTGCTCAAAGAAAGAGAAAGAGAAGCAAGGAAACAAACATGATGACAACAAAGGAGAAAAGAACATGCAAATAAGAAAGGAATGAAGGTTCTGAGCTAGTTCAAATCTATACATAAAGGTTACATAAAAGTCTTGAATGAAAACATCAGCGATGTACTTGCTTTGTTATTTCCACAGTTTATAATACTTAAAGTGTGCTATTTATACCAATAGTTACCAATTTAAATCTCATGTTCTTAAAATTAGTAATATCTCCTCTTAAAAACTTCATGTGCAAGACGATAGCTAGCATGCAAACCAAAGAGCATAAGATATTATTCAAGAATTATAAGCTATTGTGGGAGTAATTCCTTTAGACTACAAAAACTCTACGAATACAGTACAGGAATCTTCACTTTCACAGGACAAAATAAAAACAACCTTAAAAATAAGTTTATAGTATAGAGGAAAATATGCAACCAAATCATTAAAATGAACACAACCTGGAATGGAATAAGAAAAAAAATGCAAATACCACATAAAATATATTAAATTTCTTATTAATTTTAGAAGTGATGCTAACTTTGCAAAAGCAAATAGAAAATTGGTTTACATATGTTTAACTACATATGAAAGGAATTGGAATTCATATATTTATTTCTTCTCTTAAAACACATGAACACTTCATTTTTTCAATACTACTCTGAGAAAGTGTTCATTTGTTCAGTGGAAGCAGAAGGAGCTTAAGTGTGCAACATTATTCTTAATTCATAACTTGTTATTCCTTTTTAAATTCCAGCCTGGATGTTATTAATGGAATCAGAAGTATTGAAAACAGACTGAGTCATCAGTTTCTTGAGAAAAAATGCAAATTCTTGGAAGACGGACAGAGAACAGTCAATAAAAAAATAGAATTTTCATCTGTGAAATAAAGAATTGCCTTTCCAGAATTTTAATGAAGAAATAGTGGTTATTTTTAATCACTATAATACCCCATAGTATTATATTATTATTTAGTATTTTGTATAGTAGAATTTTAATAGCATTATTTAGTATTATTTTAAAAATATTGAAAAATGCATCCAAAAAATGTTGGTCTTGGCACTACTGGGGTTTTCTTATTTTTAATATTTTTGCACATGCTATGGTGGGGTGTGCAGTGCTGTGCAAAGCACTACTTTAGAGATAGAACCAATCCGTTTGAAGACTAGGAAGCAGTATAACCATTCCAATACAATAGAGTTGCCGATTTATTAGCATACAGCAGTATGGACATCTCTGCCCAGTCCTTCCTTCCCCTGCCCCATCCTCTTTCCATCTGATATTAATTTTTTCTTTCCCTTTTTCTTTCCTGTCTTCATATGCCATTTTTAAATTATGTTTTAGGAAGAGAAGTCCATAACTTGGAACAGTCTACTATGGATTTTTGGAATCTGATTCGGTTCTCTCCTATTTTCCTGGAGAAAGATTTGATCACATGGCAAGAGGAAATTTCTGTTTGTTTCTGGTTTTGAAGATATACACTTTGCAAAGGAGAACTGAAAGTTTACTAGACAAAAAGAAAATCGAGTAAAAGCAAATGACCCTGTTTCACTATGTTTCAATAGGTACTCATCTGAAATGAAAGAAACCTGTTTTCCCAACCCTGCTCCAATTGCTTAATGTTTTTATTCCAGTTAGGTATTAAAGCATCTTAATGCTCGTTAATTTAGCTGTAATGTCTTCCTTCTCCCCAGGAAATTAATTTAATACATTTATACAGTTTTGGCATCACCAGCGTTAGACTGTAGAGGAAGGAAGAGTTGAGGACCTGTGTTTTGGATTTGTGCTTGAAAATTCCATTTAACTGCTACACCAGACAGTGGAAGTTTTTTATGGATTAAGGCTTTAAACTTTAATACCTCAAGTCATAAAACACAGATACAGAACTTTCAGCGTCTCACAACATTGCTGAAAGGTTTAATTCATTGACACTGACTGAAAATTGCTTGAAAAAAAACTTGAATGAAAGACAGAGACGTGCAAATGCAGCTGTCTTTGCAGAGGAACTGTGGAAAGAATTTCTCAAGCAACCTTGTCAAGCATGGCCATATAATATACATTGCTTGCTAGGGATACCTGCTTAACAGCTGAATGAAAACAAGACCTACTTTCCCTCCCATTTTTTCCTCTGTTTTAATGAACAACTTGAGCTGGCACTCTCTCATTTCACAAAGACAGTGGATAGCTTCTATTTTCTTTGCCAAACTGAACCACCTTTAAATTTTTCACTTTTTTTCCCCCCTCATCAAGAAAAAAATAATTTCTGGATGAAAGAATAGTGAAGTTTAGTCATCCCTTTGCTTTTATATTTAGGAAAAAAATACCCAAACCAGAAGCTATATTGTTCTGAGCACTAGCACCCAAGTGAAAAGGGAACAGTCCCCTGTCATGCTTGATAGCATATCTCATGGGTACATGTGCTAAAATCTCATGCAATCCTTCTGGAAAAAATTATATTTAAATAAGCAATGAAATAAGCCCAGTCAGTTGACGAGATTTACAGTTAACTCCTATTAATCCATACTGCAAATAAAAGCACTTTTGTATTCTTTGTCTTATACTTGTTCCCATTTACCTTCCTTGGAGAATGACACTTTAAAATAACACAAATATTTTAAAATTCCAACTAGACATCTGTAATACACTAAGGCATATTCAATGTAGTTGTACCTTTAGCTTCCTTGGTATGTGTTCTCTAGAGTATATATCTAGAGTGTATACAGAAATAATATCTAAGGCTTTCAAGTGTTACTGGTCATGTATCTGTTCATTTATTTCTCTTACAACATGTTAAGTTTATATTTTTAATATTTTTACTCTATGTTGTTGCGAAATATTGAGAATGGCAAAAACTCTAGATACATGATTTATGACCAGGAATTATAAGTCTTTCTTTAGGCTAAAAAGCTTAAAAAAGTGTATGATACAGCTACAGTACAATGAAGTAATGTCATATTTCAGGGGATGATAATTATGTTGACATTAAATGATGACAAATTCTAAATCAGCAAATAGACAGATGGCTGAAATTAGTTGCAATTATTCAATACAATTCTCCCCCATTTCTGACAAAATAAAATATTTTTTTCCTAAAGTCATCCACTTCAACTTCACAATTTTTAAGAGTTGCAGATTGTGTTTTAATAAAAGTAGCAGGAGTTGTTTATTTGCAAAATTCAAAACACATAAGTCTTTTTCATGACAGTTTCTTAAATATCAATATTTTGTTTTTAAATTGAATTTATTGGATGAGTAACTTATGCAATGCACAGAGTAATAACAGAAAATGAAAAATTGCACCTTACAGTTTGCTTTGGTTTTGTGGAGGAGGGGTGTGATTTTCTGCAAAAACAAATTAAAAATAGAGGATAAGTTTTGGAAGGGATATTTAAAACGTCAGATTGCCCTTATTTAATTAAGATTTTAGTATGTTTTATAGAAATCAACCCAATCTTTCTAATACTTTCAGTATTACTGTACAACTGCTGTCATTTATGTCGTCTTTGTGGCATGTCTTTGAGTGTAGCAGTGCAAAATACAGTCTGAGCACAACTGCATATTTTTTTAGGTTCCACTTTATTTTCATAATTTGCTTTTGACTCTTTCAACACTTTTAATACATTTATTTGAATTGTGCTGTGCCTATTTGAGGAGAAATTTGCTGTTTCTGCAGTTATGTGCAATAAGGTAGCTTCTGAGCACAATGCTTTCCAAAAATGGACTTGCTCTTCAACTGTAGGGAGAAGCTGAGTTTAGGAATGGTGCAGAATTATTATCACAGAAATCTGAGAGAAGTTCCAAGCAAATTCTTTAAAATGGTTGTTTCTCAGTTATACAGAAGCTGAAAAAGGAATTATTCTAAGCTTAGTGAAAAGAAAGCAATAAATTGTACTGTGAGCATTTTCAAAATGCAAAATGTTAAAATTAAGTGCTGAGTAAGAACAGATGAATATCAAAAGTATATATTTACTTTGGATTAAAGTCAGCTTTCTGTGCCCTGCCCTTAAACAGGACAGTACAAGAATAAAAGTTACAGTAAAGAATAACCTTGACCATGAGCCAAATGTGACCTGCTGATACATGCATTAAAATCAGCAGCAGTTGTCCAAATGCATTTAAGAGAAGCTTTGTCACTAAATGTATTCAAGATGGAAATCCCCCTTTAAAAGTGTTTAACAAACTACACAAATTATCTCAGAATCATATCCTGATCTCAGAATCCTATTCCCATAAGCCAAGGAAACGTTTAGTTTCTTGACTATTTAAAAGCAAGGTTTTAAAAGATAGGTTGAAAAAATGAGCAACATTACTCTCTTTTGTGAGAAATCATAAAAACAATACAGAGGAAGCAGGTTCTGAAGTTGTATCAGCCCCATACAACCTGGGTTCCTGAAGTCAGAAAACACAATTTTCAGTGTAAAGTCCATTCCCCCTTATTTGGACTGTGAACCTTTTCTGACAGTTATCTCTCAGTTGCAATGCTGCCCTGAGTTTTTTTTTCTAGAGCATGGTTTTATAGCTAGATGTTGGGGAACAAAATGACATGATTTTACTAAAGGATTTAATTATAACCTTGCAAATTGTGCAATGTTTTGTGTTTGAGATGTAGGCATATAAATTAACATTCAGAAGGAGCTGACAAGGACTTGCCTACACTGAAAATATTGTTTAATATTGGGTTCCAGCAAAGTTTGACTCCTAACCGCTGATACAGAGCATGATTTTCAGTGAAGCTATGTTATCTACCTTCTGCCAATCAACATCATACCTTCTACTTCTAATCATGCCACCAAAATAAATGAACCGAATAAAGATTGTTCTGTGGAACAAACTTCACATGATGAGCAGAGCCACAGCATCCCACTCTTTCTAACCTAATCACTGATCTGGAGAGTGCAGAATGAAAAACACATTAGCCTCCTATATGACAATAGAATGGTGTCAGGACACTGAATTTTGTAATGAAAAACAGTAAAACACCGCTGCCACTCCACTTTTAACAATGATGCTCATCAAAGGGGTTTGAAAATTGCCTTTTCACATAGTTATGTGCTTGAAAAATATCAGAGCTAAAAATTGGAGGAAAAAAAAAGAAACCAAAACAAACCTAAGCTTCCTTCACCTCTCCCTTTTTCTACCCAGGCTCAATTTCTCTCCTTCACTTCCAGCTTCTCTACTTCTCTACCTCTTCCCCCTGAGTAGCACAAGGGAATAGGAAATGAGACTTGTGTTTAGTCCATAACAGCTCCTTTACGATGCTTCTTCCTCCTCAGACTTTTCCCCTACTGCATGCTGGATCTTTTCCACGTGCTGTCCTTTAGGATAATCCAGCTCCAGCATGATTTCTTTATGGGCTGCAATTTCTTTCAGGGAATATGTGCTTACTCTGACATGGGCTTCTCCATGGGCTGCAGGTGGACATCCTGCTTCACCAGAGTCTTCTCCAGAGGCTGCATGAGAAGCTCTGCTCCAGAGCCTGGAGCACACCCTCTTGCTTCTTTTTCTCTGGCTTGGTGCCTGCAGAGCTCTTTGTCTCACTTGTGATGGGTTTTTGTGTGGTGGTTCTGTGAGGGCTTTTTGTTTCTTGACCTCCTCCGCTCCTGTCCCCCAAATTGTCCTAATTAGGTCCACAAACACTTCACAAGTTGGTTGTTCTACTTAAGGAAGCACCTTATTTTTCTTTAGATACACCTAAGTCAATGAGTATATGATCCCAAATAAGGTTGCACTTGCTTACATTTGCAAAACTATGATAATCTTTGTCACGGATACTTGCTCTTAGTCTTGATCAGGCTTAATAAAAACTGTCAGCTGAAATCTTGAAGAACTTCCCATATTCCGAATCTCCTTCTAGCCTTTTAGATATGAACTCCAACACAGGGTTTTTTGTATAAAATCTGTGCTTTATCTGTCAGAAATTTAGCAGCTACTTATGTTCTTTATGGGTAACAAAACAGGAAGTTTCTCAGAGTTGTTGCATAGTATTTCAAAGTTAAAATATTTATATTAGGAGTAAGGCATTCACTTAAAAATAGGGTTTTCAAAAATTTTAAACTGCATTTCAACTTCACACTGTTTCAAGAGACAGTTGTATTTGTGAATTTTTAATCATGTGCAAGACTTCCTATTTGGAAGCTATTCTTTGCCCAAAGTGACCATTACCTGCCTTCTCTGTACTACAGAGAGAGTGGTGGTAAAGGGAGAGGAACTGAAAAAACTTTACTACTAAAACTTATTTTACAGAGCTAACTTTTTTGTGTGGGAGGATGCTAATACAGTAATGAAGACAGTTGCCACTACTAGTATTTAAAGTATAAAATTTAAGAATTAAGAATGGACATTTAACATATGCTCAAGTCATCTATTGTTAGATGTTACTCTTGTATGTATATCAAGGATTGTTCAATAATCCTGGGTTTATAGTGATTGATCTTTCTTCATCAGATCAGATCCACACCACAAAAGATGCAAAAAAACAAGTTTTGTTTTTGAGAAAATAGCTATATTAAAAGAAAGTTGTCAATCCTTAGTGGAATCCAAAGTAATTAGCTAAGGGCAAAGAATTTAATCTGTCTTTAAAATTAGAAAACCAATACACCATAACCTTATGGTGAATCAACACATAGAAGTCTTACCAGGAAGGTGTGATGTTAATACATTGCAGTTAATGGATTGCCTCTAAACGATTCCAGCAGAGTGGAGACAATATACAATAAAAGACATGGGGGCCTACAAGTTAGTGCTGCTCTGCCAGCACTTTGTTTGCCGTATCTTTGGACTGGAATACAAATTTTAAAACGGCTCCTTAACTAGGGGCTTTAGAACAATAAGACAAAAGCCCCAGTATTGAGCTCTGGTCTGAATAATGTTAGACTGGAGGCTGAATGCCTAGCTCTTCCTTGACCATTTTATACAGAAAACTAACGAACCAAAAAAACAGAAAAAAACTAGTAAACACCAATGAAAACCCAACCAACCAAACAACAACTCACAAAACCAAATAAATAAAATAAGAAACAGAAAACCAACTGAGCAAAAACAAAACCCCCAAAGAGCTGTCATCTCAGTCCTTACCTCATTTTTTAAAATTAAGCAAATGCAAATGCCCAGGTGAGGGGACCTGACCATTTTGAGAGGCCCCACAAATCAGTCCTCTGGGTCAGATTAGCAGTGAGAAATGTTACTCATCCCTCCTTATGAAACTTGGAAGCTTCTTCCAAGGGATCATCAAGGAGGTTTTTTTGGATCACAATTTCAGGGCTGTGTGCGCCTTCCCTCCTCTGTGGATGCCTTAATCTCATTCTTTGGAATCAATGTCACAATTTGAGGATCATAGTTCCATTATATCCTTTCCCTTAAGTCTCCAGCTCTACCAGAGGTGACCTCCCACTGAGGTACTGCAAGAAGAGTGAGCCCTGTGCACTTCTGTGTCAGCCAGTCTCTGTGGGGTGTTGTTACAGAAACACCAGGGCAGAGAATTGATCAGTTATTGATCAATGCAGCTGCAAGTGGTGTTCAGTGACCAAGTTTTCCATGAACTTGCAAGGACATCAGTCAGAAGGGAAGGTGTGCTGTAGATCAGTCAAGTAAGAAGCATTTTCAGGAAATTTTGGAAAAAGTTATAGCTTACCAAATAGCCTTTAGCAAATATTTTGAGCTTTACTTGCATCATTTGGAGATAAAGGATGACAGCCAGTTCTCAATACACCTGTGTTAATACTTTTTGGTGGGATTTTTCATACCTGGAGACCAAGGAATGTATCTTAACACATTGCCTGAATCTTATCACAGCTCTTCTGAAAGCTATATTGGCTCTTATTCTGGGCTTTCCTTATGTTCAGAGCTTTAAATTGGCTGTCTGTGCTTAATACAATGAATACATTGAGAAAAGGGATTGCCAGTGTATTCATTCACAGATGTTGAAGAATGTTCCTGAAAATTTAAGTATTTTATCAAGTCCTTCTATACAGGCAATGATATTAAAAACTTAATTAGGATCAAGAAGTAATTGCAGGCAATAACTCTGAAAAAGGTGCAATTGTATTCATTATGTGAGAAGGAAAGACAGATATTAAGTCAGTTCTGCTACTTTGAAAATGTATGAGCTTTTGCTGCTAACTGCAGTGTTGAGATGTTACAAGACACACAGGAGTGAAGATCAAGTGTTTAAATTTTCCAGTAATTCACCTGTGTGACTACAGTTTAGGCTTTATTGCTAATTTGCTTTCTTGTAGATACAAAGAATAATTTTTCAATGCATGTATTTTAGTATTACATCTTCTAAATTAAAGAATATGCATATTATTAGTAATCATAATTTTTTAATAATTTGGCATTCAGAAACAGAATTTCCTCCTGGTTTATAAAAATTCTTTTGTCTCAATGCTACATATTATTGAGCACAATGCTAATATCCTTCTGGTTTGGGGTAGTAGAAATTGCTATCTGCTGAATGGATATGCTTAGAGTTCCTTTGTCAATATCTAGAACTACCTGCAGAGATGTTCAAAAGAAACAAATCCTAGTATTCTATGAGCCTTTAATACAAAGAGAAATCTTTTCTTCCAATTATTTTTCACCTAGTGATTCTCAGAATGCAGAGATACTGATTTAAAAGAGGAATCGTTTGACATTCTTGTTTTGTGTTTCAGCTTGTGTTTTTAAAGGTTTGAGATATAAACAAAGCAATTTGACTAAAATGTTATGACAAATAAGTCAGTGCATCAAAGAGGTAAAACAGTAATAAAATATTCTAAGAGCTGCAGTGAAGCAAGGAAGAATATCCTGGAGGGGCTCTGAGCTCCATTTGTCATTAATTTATTGGCACAACTTTGTGAATATTCCATTATAGAAACAACCTAACCAGCTATCTGTGAAATCCTATATGTCTGCCAATTGGTGATTTTCTTTTGGAACTGTCAGCACTTTTCACTGTACATAAGGCAACTTACTGCAAAGGATGAAAGAAAAAACAAAATCAATAGCTAAATTTGTTATATGTTGAAATGCAGGTGTAGAAAATAATCTACTGAAAAGGAGCACAAGTTAATTGAATCACATGAAAACACTGTCATATATTATTCTGGAAACAGTACAGTATGATACTATTCTTTATTTCTAAAGCAATAGTCATATTACTCTTCTTATGCACTCCCTTTTGCTGTTCATGGTAAAAGTCAAATTACTGACATCACAAGAACAAGTAAATAAAATCCCATTTAACATTTCTGTTCATCATGAGCCTGTAGTGCAGATCTTTCCTTAGGTACTTTGATGATTTTTTTTCTAATACACAACATTTATGAACATAACCAGAACATGTGGAACAGTTTGACTTTCTGATAATATCAAGTCCCTCTGTACCCTGTCTCCTTTAGTGATTGATTTCCAGACCTAAATTCTACCTGCACTGGTTACACCAGTAGTATTTATTTATTATTGAATAATATATATTAAAAAATAATAATTATACTTTTAAAAATTCTTCATAGCATGACAAGAAGAAATTAGTTGAGTGTCTTGAAACACAAGGTCTTCAATACCAGTCTTTTCATCCCTGTTTTTCAGCCAGCATCCCATAACTTTGATCTTTTGTTTAAAACTACTAGCAATATGGCCATTTCAGACTTGGTTTTTATCCTTCTCAGCCCACTTGTGATTGTCCTCTTTGGCACATAGATTGACAACTGTATGGCTCAGGAAGGAAAGCCAGATGAGCAGCAGGGTAGCAATATCTAGAAGTTGTTTCTACATTATGTGAAGAAAGATAAAACCATTGTATTAAACTGTACTGAATATAATTATTTTTGCAATTACTATCTCACCGCACTTGAATCTATCTATTCTTTCTCCCGAACAAAACAATAATTTTGGCTTTCCTCAGCCCACTATTTTATCATGGACATTTTTAAAAAATATGTTCAAAGTAGATGCAGTACTGTGGGATATCTGAGTTGTCGTCTTTATCCATGAGCACTCTGTACTTATAATGATTGAATCGGATTTAATATGTACATATCACACAGACACATATATTAGCCCATATTTATATATATAAATAAGTATAGCAAGAAATACATATTTCACACTCAGAGTTATAAAACTCTTATATTTCTCTCTGAAAGGAGCATTTGAGTTATACTATTTTAGTTTTCAGTTTTCAGCAACACAGTGGCTAGCTGAATCTGTCAGTCCCTTGAGTTTCAAACTGATAAAGCTCTGGATCTACCAATAAATCAAGTTCTCACAAAATTTTTTTCTTTCTCACATCTCATACTCATCCTGTATCACATTCCATCTTTTTTCTTTGCTTCTTTTTTTCATTGTGTTTGCATTCTATAGAATGTTTTGGTGATCTTTTTCTTCTAATAAAAAATGTTCATGAACACAGCCAGAGCGTGTGATTCTTCACATACTCTTCCTTTCAAATCAAAATCCTCCAGGAAGTCATACTGAAATTTTTCAACAAAGCAAGTGTCAGTTATAAAAACATCTTTGTCAAAACCAAAACATGCTAAAAGAAACATGCTGTTAGAAACAAATGGTCAACAGAAAAAGCAAAAATGTGTATTTTTTTTACTTCTTCAAGTATTTCTTTGACTTTAATAATTAAATATGGTATCAACACTTTCAGGTTTATGTTTGCTTGGAGGTTTTGTGTTTGTTTGTTTGTTTTGACATAATGCAAACAGGAAAAAATCCACATAAAATCTGTTTCTGGAATAATTTGGAGCACAGTTTTTAAAATATTGGAATCTTCAGGTCAAAGAAAAATCCCTTTTTTAAGAATTACTGGTTTGATTTCACTTTGGAATCATGATAAATTTTTTCTCCAGGGACACACAGATGTGTGGATTGACCAGGAAGCTGGAGAGAATTTAAACTTGTCAGCTTAGTTTTGTCTGGAAAACTGTATGACATTTTCCACAACTGGAGGAACTTGCTTCAGTTACCAAGTAAAGACAGTTTCAGTAGGCAGCACCTATCCTAGTCAAAACTCACAAAATTTGAGATTTTCATACAGAGCTTGAAAATTATATGTTGCCTGAAGGAAAATCTGTAATACTGTAAAGTCTACAGAAAGCTCAGCTAAAAGATGTATTCCTACTGAAGATAGAGCCATTATAGAGATACTTATGTTGTCTGATGAGGTGAACATTTTGTTTCTCCTGATTTTTGTCTGCTGTACATATTCCAGTCTTGAATTTTGCCTTTGGAGCAAGCTTATCTTTTCTGCGATTATTTTTCTTTCCATTAATAGGAAAAATGTTTGAAGTCTGAGCAACTCCTTTCATAAGAGAAAGCTTCATATCTCTGTGGAAACCCTCTTCAAAGTTTCATGTCACAGTGGGAAGAAAAGCCTTTTATAAAAGCTCACATTGTTTGAAGCAATTATCTTAATCTCTTGGTACTGAGTGGATATATAATTTTTAAGATGTCTATGTAAGTGAGCAGGGCCCTTAACTCTGCTCAGGCATTTTGTTTATTTAAGGTTTTTTCCCTATTGGCAGTGTTAGTATATTAAGCAACTGTATCTCACTAAGCCAAGAAATGTGCTTATTGCATGGTTGAAATAACAAATTTATTTTTTTAGTCAATTAGTCAATTTAGTCAGTTCAGACCTTATGAAAACGGTGTAAATAAAATTTATGATGGTTTGAACCATTTTTTCAAAGATCAAAGCAGTACTGCATAACAAAATAAAATCCAATAACAAGGGAAAATATTTTTTTAAAAAGTGAGGGCAGTTATTTTGTGTATATATGCACCTATGTATTGGAGGTATCTATGTGATATATATGATTACTGCAACTAAAGTACATTAAAATATTGTTAGAAACAGAGTTTTACTTGCTGTCTTGAAGCAATGTCTTTGGAATTGTTTCAGAATTATTTGTGAAAATGTTATATTCAGATACATACCTGAAATATCACTTCAGCTAAATCACTTTTGGAATATTTGAAACATAGATCTACCAAGATGCAAAGTACTGAGTATATACAATATCATCTGCACCTAAAGTAATGGTGGTTTCATGGTTCTTATAAGCTTAAAACGTCAAGTTTCAGCTACCAATAAGGGATATTTTGAACTTTAACCAA